>SDOX01000009.1:743800-758184 GCA_004565275.1 Nannochloropsis salina CCMP1776
GGGATGTGGAGGTGGAGAGAAGGGAAGGAACAGGAAGGAGGGAGTCAGATATCCAGGGAGAGAGGGAGGGAGGGAGGGAGGGAGGGAGGGTTACATTGGTAGTGGCCGACGACGAAGATGTCCTTGACCTCGAGCACATGGACCGCGTACTCCAACACGGCAAGGAGGGACATGTCCGTGTTCACCACCAGGTTCGCGATATTCCGCGCCACGAAGACTGAGGGACAGTGCCGACAGGGGGGAGACAGGTCAGCCTTGGTATCGGACGGAGGCCATCCCTCCCTCCCTCCCTCCCTCCCCCGTGGCCCCCTCACCTTCTCCTGCCTTGAGCCCCATGATCTCCTGCGCGGGGACGCGAGAATCAGAGCATCCGATGTAAAGGTACTCTGGTTTCTGTCAAATAGACAGGAAGTGGGTAAAGGAAAGAAAGATGGGAGGAAGGGTGAGGAGGGAGGGAGGGAGGGAAAGAGAGGCCGCCAAGGCTAGCCAGGCCTGTGAGGTGCTTAGATGATATTCTGGCACCCCTGGCTTCGGGTCCTGAGGAAGGCCTATGGACGCTTCCAGCGCAAACGTCGAGGCTCTCTTGACTGGCCCCTACCTGGCCATGTTTGAGCTTCTTGAAGAAATCAGGGTCGTCCTTGAGGGCATTTTCCACCCACCGCTTGTTGTTTTCAAAAATGTGACTGAGTTCGGCATCCTGTCCACAATGGGAGGGAAAGGGGGGGGGCTGGCTGAGCACCTCTGACACGCCTAGGAGGCGCCTACTCCCTAGTCGCGAGGTACCCATGTCCAAGCACCCGGTGTCGCTCTTCTCCTTTTCATGCCTCTCGATCCGTTCCCCAGTACCTTTGATAGTTTGTTTGCCCTATCTCCTTCCAGCGTCCGGTACTCTTTCTCCCGACCCCCCTCTTTATCCTCGCACGTATTATCCCCCTCGCGTACCTCCCATATCGGATGATGTTTGTGAGACCGAACCGGCAGGGCCCACGGGCTGTTGATGGAAGTCTTCCTATTGTTTAGGGTGCGAGTCCCATGCGCGAAGGCTTGGCACTGAAAAAGGAAGAGAAAGAATGTACGCGTGGGAGTACGAGGGGTTTGTCCAGGGTAGAAGTTGAGGGAGAGGAGTCATGACGCGATGGCGTGAGTGGTTGAATCCAGCACGTAGAGAGTTGAGACCACGCAGTGAAAATGCGGGGGAGCTTTCAGCAATCTACGGGAGACTGATCGACTGCTTTGTGTCGTTTGTTTTGTGGCATGGCGAGAGTCTCCAATCCTATCCGCAGACCCTGAGCTCCTGATTCGGACACAGGACATACCTGAAGGGCTAAGGGCATTGCGATGCAAGCCGCGGTCGCACGGCGGCAGAAAGGGGTTAGCCCCGAGAGCATAGGAATGCGCATTGTAATTTCCCTGTGAGTGCGCGTGTATGTGAGAGAAAGAGGAAGTAAGCCAGTCGAAAGACTAGTTGCACTCGCTATGCATGGGCAGGTGGACAGCGAGAGCGGCGAGCCGTCCTCACGAAACTGAAGCTGTCAAATAACACATGCGCGGACGGTTAGCCGCCTTTAATTCATGTCATACCGAGACTCTGCCTGAGTGTCGGTCATCAGCTTTGAAGATTTCGATATTGTGTTTCAAAATAGCAAAGTGTGCGGCACACGGGTCTCGGTATGGTCTCCGTGCTGAGACATCCGGGTCGTTTTTGCCCGGATACCTCAACTAACAAGGAAAAATGGAACCAACTTGGATGAAACACTTGCTGATGACTATATTTATTTTAATTATTCTCTGATGTCTGTGAATTTCTAAGAAATGAGAAAATTGGAAGTCTCATGTATTGTCATCAAGGATTGAAGCAGCCTTTGCATTTGCTAGTATTTGTCTGGTGTTGATTTAAGCTCTTTCAGCCGTTCCTGACCTCGCAGATCTCATATTACGCCCTAATCCCGACGCATTTCATTCCGTCACATTATTCTTCTATTCTTCCATATCCTTCTCTTTTAGTTCTCCGCCAAGAGAGGCCAACAACTGGTCAAGTGCTATGTACGGCGCAAAGCCTTGTGGATCCGAAACCAAAACCAAGCGTCGTTGCACGTGACTGTGGACAAAATGGCGCAGCATTGACCAAAGAACCCGCGTCATGGTGGTTGCTGGATAAAGAATGACTTGGAAAAGTTTCATGGGATAGAGCACTCCAAATATATTGAAAAAGGCCTTGTACAACTCCAAGTCTTGATTGAATAAGCTCGCCCCTCGTCGGTCAATGACCAGCGTAATGCGGTAATTACTTCCCCCCATCCGCGCAACCAAGGACTCGGACGCATACACTACTGTTTGTACGTATTGTTCGATAACACGATTCTTTCGATCATGTCCTTGCAATCGGAAATACGCAATAGGGCGTCCCGCACGGTCTTTCCCTTGGAAGAAAAACAAACGCTTGCGCAACGGAGCAAGAACAGTGCCTCGATCAATCGGTAGGTGTGTTCGTCGCCACTCTAGGCATTTTTCGATACGTTCCGCCGCTTTTCCAGTATCGCCATGGACGTAGATAAGAAAATTGCGCAAGTCATGTTCCGGAAGACCATTCTCACCAGAGTAGGACTCCTGGAAAAGACAGAATAGAAGTTGTATGATTATTCTCTATACCTCTCAAATTATAAAATGAATAATAACTTTCACCCACTCACTTTCAATAACTCCAATTGATCTTGCCAAGCCACATTCCATTGCTCCTCTGGTAAGAGGTCTGAATCGTCAAGTGCATTTGACGGAGAAACGACATATGTTTTGTCAAAGCTTTCCTTATCATCAGCAATGCAAAGAGCTCGTGCTTTTGCCCCTAACTCCTCCTCGTTTGCAGGTATCGCAGTGCTTAGCATGACGTTGTCTTCAGGATGCTTGCTCAAGTGATTACCAATTGCCACCATTCTCGGTTGCGAGGAATATTTTCAGCCTGATGTATCTGGAAAGACCATCATCATTGAGTCGACAAGCAACTTACACTTGAGTACATGGTCTCAATGTATCTTCGTATGCACGGCCTATACATTGCATATTCTTATTTGATTGAGCACGTGATTTCATTAGAAATAACGATCACAGGCCTTAGAAGTCTACAAAATGTTGATCGCTTCGACTCAAAATTTTGAATGAAGTTCTTACCCTGACCATAATTCGTAGTGTTGAAAAAGTATTCCCGCAAGAATGTCTTGTGGAATTGAAACACTTGTCGTTTTTCCAGATTTGAACCCAAAACGTAAAAGCATTTTATTGTCATACTTTGCTATCGTCCTGCGCCATGTTATTTCTGAAGCCAATGCAAAGTGCTACCCCGGATCATCTAACGGTTCATCCAATCTATAACGGCAACTTGAAATTTTAAACGAGTCCAATTTCGTCGAAACTCGTGTCGTAGATGCGTGCATCCTTCTCGGCCGTCGTTTGCCTCAGCGTTGTATTTTTTATGTTATTTATGTTACGTCAAAATAATATGTCATCAAGAATGCAAAAGTGTGCCGAGTTTCTCCCATCTTGACCTGAGCATGAGCTCTGCTATCCTTTGACCAACTTGAGAGCCATTTCCGTTCTCCTACTGACCATCTGGCTCATGTCACGATCCTTACGAAAAATCTCAACTACTCTTCATTTGCTTTATCCAAAATGAAAAGGTATGCCATTTTCGACGCCTGCATCCAATACGGACGGTGGTGTTCAAGGTTCTTCATCACATATCAAGAAGGCCGTGTCCGCCACGCCGCCGGCGCTGGTTGAAGTGCTAACATCCGGCCAGGCTATCGAGGAGGGTGTGGTAGAAAAGGCTGAAGATTTGCTTGAGCGTGACGTTTTCCATGATCGCGATGATGTGGGCGCTACTCTCGATCTGTCGCCTTGGCCCATTGTGCACGGGACGCGGGGCTCGGCTGACCACACATCCATGAAACAACCTCACGGAGAACACACACAGCGCTTCTACCTGTACAATTCTCAGCGTATCCATGATGAGGAGGAAGCGAACGGGTTGTACATGGGTCAACTACTGGCGCAGAATGTGGGAAGTGGCCCGGGGACGCAGCCAGCGGGTCAGGACGCACCGAGCTTCTTCGAGGAAGCAGGGGCTCTGATAGATTTCAACATTGACGACGCCAACGCCGTCTCGGTGATTACAGAGCGGGTGTCAGACACAGAAACACGTCTGTGGACTTCCACCATTGGCAACATTGTGGTATTCCGGCAGGTTCAAAACGCGCCGGGTTTACAACGGCTTGCAACCTACGACCACGGGCAAAATAAGAGGTTCCACGGTTCTTACGCCTTTGTGGCCTCCAATGGAACTGCAAACGCATTTTTTACGACGATGGAAGACAAGGTGGCACGCTTTGTATTGAAAGGCAACGATCAAGAAGGTTGGACGATCGTGCGAGTGAGTGAGTTGGCATTGCCATCGCAGTCACCTCTGGCGTCTTTGGCTCAAGGCACACATACCCAGGAGAAGAAAGACCATTTGGTAGGACTGACGCTCCTGGAGGATGGAACCATCGTCAGTGGCTCGAAAGGGGGCGTGATCATGGCATCGCGTTTGAATGAGGCGGGGGAGGTTGTCTACAAAGATCACCTGTCCCTGAACGACTACGCCGAAGGAGGTCCCGCGTGGGTGTCCAACTCCATCTCCTCCACCGGCCAATCCATCTTCGTCGTGACCCACCGGGAACTCATGTGCCTGGATTACGATCCTTCCTCCAAGAAGCTAGCCTTCAAGTGGACGGCCTTGTATCAGCCCAACCCTGCCGTTGCCGATGCCTGGTTTGTGGGCCGGCTGGGACCCGGGTCTGGCTCCACCCCCTCAGTGACCTCGTGCAATGGCCAAGAGCTGGTGGTGATTACCGACGGCGTCTCTCCCATGAATTTGTTGTGGTACGACGCGCGCACGGGTGCCTTGGTGGCCAAGCGAAAGGTGCAATTCGGGGCCGATCCGGAGGGGGAAGCACCTACGACCAGCGAGCAATCCGTCGCAGTGGACGGATGTAAGGCCTTTGTCGTGCAGAACTACATGGGGGAGGATCGATTGTCGGACGACGTGACCTGCATTTCGGCCACCCGGCCGGGGAGCAGTCTGCGCCGTCGACTGGGCGACTATTGCCTGTCCCGCAAGGACCCGAACCACCCAAAAGACCTTTTCCCTGTGCGGGCGTGTCCGATTGCCTTTGGGTGCTCGGCTTATGGTGCAGCCCTTTATGAGCTGGTGGGAGCAGAGTCTTCCGATGTCCGCCGTGTATGGGCCCGGGATGACGTGAGTTGTGGGACGTCGATACCGTTGCTGTCCACCCACCCCGAGAGCCGCATGGCCTACTGCGTGGGATTCAAGAAAGGCAGCTACCAATGGTCGCTGTTGGGGATGGATTTGGACACAGGGGTGGACAGGACGCATTTGCAATTCTACGAAACGAATTGGGCGTTGAACGCGCTGGCCAACCCTTTCTACGCGGGCGTGGAGGCCACGGGGGAGAACACGATGACGATTGGGGCCATTGGCGGGGTCCTCCATCTTTCGCCCGAGACACCTGGGGGCAGCGTCGGGGTTTTTTCGACTCTTTCGTCCGACACGATGGGGGGCCCGACGGACGTCGGAGGGGGAGAGCTCCGATTAATTGTTAACAAGGGGAACGGGGAACGAGCCACGGGATCGATGGCGGCCAGGATCCAGCACGCCGCGGTGGGCACACCGATCGAGACGAAGGCAAGCATTGCTGCAGTGGCTGTGGCATCTATGCTCGCGATTGCATTCTATCTGCGTAAACGTCTGGTAGCGTCACCCCGGATGCCCCGGTAGGTGCTACGTCATTTACTGCAACTCGTTCACAAATTCTATATTTAAATAAAACTTGGCAAATTAAAAAAAAAGTCTCGTGGGTGTGCATGCTCGATCGAGTTTATATAGAAACTATCTCTTCTGCTTTCCTACGTTTCTGGGGATATTCACGGACCAGTGATATCTTGGTGAGGCGAAGCGTTCTTGAAGGGATGAGAAGGTCAAATGGCGTATACGAGAACGTATATGACGGGGGGGGGGGTTGAGACATGGGAGGAAAAATAGCTACATATAGTGAAGGGCCTGAGCAGGGAAATGTGTCAGCTATGTATTGGATGAATAGTGCATGAATACGAACGACCAAAATCAGCCCAAATCCACGAAGACATGGTTTTGTATGGAAAATTCGGACTCTTTCATTGCTGGAAATGGTAGGACTTAAAGCTCCGAAATTGAACCGAGAATTGCGGTGACGATAAATACAAATACCGAGTATGTCAGGACTAAAAAAAATCCTACGCTTGCATCGAGAAGTTTCAAAAGATGCTAATATCAAAAAAAGCGATTCTTACGCGAGAGAGAGAGCTCGCAAGGGAGGGGAAAATCACCGCTTTCCATTCACGATTTCTTTCACATTGCAATAGCGTGTTTGTTTGTTTGTGTGTCTGTGTACGTAAACTTCCAAGAATCCCTCTATTGGCTTCGTTTATCCTTTCAAGACTTGAAAATGTTGTCCCAATGCCTGGCATCCCACCTTCCGATGCATGGACGTGAAAAAAGTGCATTTTCTCGATCGGAAAGAGATGGCTGTCGCTTCGTGGGAGCAATACGTCAGCCCCTGGAACGAGGCCCGCAAAATAAATGTCAGCGCACGCCTGTTGCCAGGAACGTGGCCACACTGGTCTGACAATTTCCATGCGTGGTGTGTACGTGTTTATGTGGGCGAGTGAAGTTCGTATGCGGTGAAAATTCGCAAGTTGACCGAACTTTTAAGGGATTTTTTTAATTCCAC
The DNA here is from genome assembly GCA_004565275.1 of Nannochloropsis salina CCMP1776. NCBI lineage: Eukaryota > Eustigmatophyceae > Eustigmatales > Monodopsidaceae > Microchloropsis > Microchloropsis salina. The sequence continues at coordinate 750,622 of SDOX01000009.1, forward strand.
CGTTGGAGTCTGCCTCTTTCCGGATGACCGAACCTGCCACGGATTTCGTCTGCCAGCATTTCTCCTCGCACAAACACTCCTTCTCAACCATGTATGTTGCACAGGCCCAGCATCCAGGGCCATGGTGTGGTGCAATGGTTCTCTCAGCGGAGGTGAAGGAGATGATTTGCCGCTGACACGTGGTGCTGGCACCTGGGAAGGAGGCTACTCAGCCGTCTGCGAGGCTGAAACTACACTTCCGAGTATCTCGGAAAGGGTCTCAACGCTGGAAATGCAACCGGACAGGAATCCTCCCACGATCACGAGAACTGCAAGCAACCTGCGAACAGGCAATGCATTTTTCAGTGCGGCATCGGCCCTCCCTAGTTGGCCGTGGCGCCCTGCGCCCGGGCGGAGAGAGAGACAATCTCACCTCCTGTACGCTTCCGTATTTTTGGTCGTGGGGGCGTTTTTGCTTGGTGTGGGAGTATGGATCGGTCAGTCCAGGGCCATCATCAGCAGGAGTGAAGGCAGTGTCAATTTCTTTCCTCCCTCGGGGCTTGGCCAGGTCAAAGCCGACTGGCCGACCCACTCCTTGCTTGGAAACACGTGGGCTCCGCGAGACGTGGAGCCGCTCTTTACTGCCTATCACTTTACGGACGCCCATATCGAGCCGTTGTACGGTACGAAATCGCATGTGGTGGAAACGTGGTCGAACGGACGGGGTGTCCTCGGAAGATGTCTCTTGCCGTCGTCTCCCTTTCTGTGAACCGTGTCCTTGTCGCGTACAAATCCCTCTTCTTCCTTGTCATTTCCTGCTCGCCGGGTCATTCAGAACCTGCGCATCCCTTTCTTCACCCTGAAGATGTCTATTGCCGTCGTCTCCCCCTCTGTGAACCGTGTCCTTGTCGCGTACAAATCCCTCTTCTTCCTTGTCATTTCCTGCTCGCCGGGTCATTCAGAACCTGCGCATCCCTTTCTTCACCCATTCTTTTACGTCCCGGCTCCCTTTCTCAGATAAACACGTGGTGGTGAAAGGCAATTGCCGCAAGCCCGATTGTTGCAAGAAGGGGGAAAATGTCTGCGAAGCTTTTACCTACGACGAATCGGAGCTCCCCACCCTCGGTTGCGACCCCCCCGTCTCCCTGCTTGAAGGCGTCCTTGAGGCCATGCAGGCCGTGGACCCTGAGGTCTCTTATGTCCTCTTTACGGGCGACATGAACGCGCACCGTGAGTGACTCAACCTCCCACCCGCCCTCCCTCCCTCCTGCCTTCCCTCCTTCCCTCCCTCCTGTCCATTCCTTCCCTTTCCAGACTGTTTGAGTCCGCCCATTGCCTTTTTCGTGCCATGAATGTGATGGCCTTCATTTCCACAGGCGTGTGCTTCCCCTGGAACCCCCCCCCCCCGTCTCATACCGCCTCCGATTACCTCCCACTCCCTTGTATGTCCTCCATATTCAGACCTCTGCAACGAAGAGCTCGTTCGAACCACCCAAAATGAATTCATGCGCCGGGTCCACCGGGCGCTACCGCACTTGCCTTTCGTCTACGCAATTGGAAACGTGAGTGTTGCTCTCCTTCCCCCATCCCCGACTTCTCCCCCAATCCTTTCTCCCTTCTTCCCACCCTCCTCCTTGCATCCATCCGCCTCCCTCACCTTCTTCCTACCTTCGCCAAAAGCTGCTCAGTGAGAAACTTCCTGTGGCATTACTTCCCACGCCGCTCATGCCCTCCCTCCCTCCCCCCCTCCCTCCTTGCCCCCTCTCCCCTCTAGAACGATCTTTGGCCGAACAGCAAAAACTCAGAGCATAACTTCGAAGCTTTGTTTCAGGTGCAGCTCAAACACTGCCCCCAATGTGCCATATTCCAAGGTACGAGGGGCGAGAACGCGCCACAGAATTGACATGGGATGTGCACTAGCATAACATCCTTTCGAGATGAATTCGTATACTATCCCAGATTCCCTGAATGAGAACAAAATCATTTTTGACTAAACGACCATTAAACCTTTCCTGGCTGAATATGCACAACGTCCTTAAGGGGGTGGGAACTGCCCAAGGTCTCAATCCCTTTCCTGCGTCCTCTCCATCCCTCCCAGGCACCGAAGAGGAAAAAACCGATAATGCCCGCACCTTCCGCGCCGGCGGTTACTACCGCTTCCGGGACCGTGCCAAGCACGTGCGCATCCTCGTGGTGAACAGCGGGCTCTGGGCGCCGCGGTACGACAACTCGGACCTGCCGCGTGCTCTGCCCGACGCACACATGGTGGGTGCACGTCGGCGGCGTGGCTCCGGGACGTTCTACCTCCCCCCCATGGCGATGCCCATCTCATGCATTCCATGCCTGCCTTTACTATCTTCTAGGACTGGGTGGAGAATGAGCTGGAGGCGGCAAAGGAGGGCGGGGAGCAGGTCGTCCTCATCTCGCACATCCCCCCCGGGCACGTGAGGCACTCGGCGGATTGGCACGAGCGGTTTCTCGACCGTTACATTGCCTTGTGCACGTAAGGAGGAAGGAGGAGAGGGTAGAGGATGATGGCAGGACGAGAAAGGGGGAGGGAGAGACTTGAACATGCTCTGGGCTCTCTTCGCCTCGGACTGTCCTGCGCAAAGGGATTGTCTCCCCGAGCCTCATAGTCCCTCCCCCCCTCCCCTCCCTCCCTCCCTCCCTCCCTCCCTCCCCTCCTCTCTCCCTTCCTCCTCCAGCCGCTTTGCCGGCACAATCACCGCCCAGCTCTACGGGCACCACAGTAAGGAATACATTCGGTCCTTTTCACCGGAGGTGGGCGTGCTCGTCTCGGCCGGCGTGACGCCCTTGGGGGGAGGGTCTTTAACCTACCCGGGGGAGAAAGACGCTGCCAACCCCACCTTCCGCCATTTAATATTCACAAAATCAGGTAGGCTTTTGATTGCGTGCTTGCCATGTCGTGGTACCTGGAGGGAAAACAGGGAGGAGATGAACCGTCCGCGCCATGGGGCTCAGCCCGTAGAGGGACGTCGGGGATTCCCCCCCCCGGGGGCCATTGTCGCGGTCCCAGGGCTGAGAGATGAACCGAAGGCTTCCCTCCCTTCCTCTTTCCTGTCCTCTTTCCCTCCCTTGCTCCAGGATTTTACGACATGTGGAGTTTCTATCTCGATCTGTCCAGTGGGGAGCGCGAGCGATTCCTGGGCGAGAAGAAGCCAAGAACCAGCAAGACAACCCCGGCGACGCTTGGGGAGAAAGCACGGGAGGAAAGTGTTGGGGGTGGGTTCCTCTTTCCCTCCTCCACGCGGAAAGAGAAGGATCGGGAAGCCTTCGTGTCCGCGCTGGAAAGCGCCGCTGCCGCTACCCCGGTGACGGCCATGGGAAGGGCTGACAAGCGTGGGGTCTCGGCCAAGTTTCTGGAGGCAGTGAAGGCAGCGAACAGCAAAGGATGGGTGAGTGGGTAGCACGTGAGGGTCAGAAGGGACGGGAGGGAGGGCGGCGGGAAGTGGGAAGGATGGGGGTAGGGGTCGAAACGGAGGGAAGGCAGTGAGGACATGGGGAAGGAGGAGCCGCTTCTTGAGAAGAAGGGAGGGAGGGAGGGTGAGAAGGAGGGACGGGAAGCGAGAGAAGAATAGGAAAGGCTTGAATGCCGTCTGTGTCCTGGCCGCTGCCCCTCTTACCCCCCGCATGGTTTCCTCCCTTTCCTTCAGGACCTAATGTACTCCTTCCGCCAGACCTACAAATGCCCCGACGTCTCTCCCGCCTCCATCCACCTGGCCGCGGACCGGATCCTGCGGGACTCGCATTATACGACTCGCTACGAAATGTACCTGGGCGGGTTACATTCCCCACATCGCCTGATTACTTGTGACGTCCATACCCGGACCTGGGACTCGGAGGAGGTGGAAACGTGTTTCGATCGACTCTGTCTGTACGATGTCAGCCAAGAATGCGCCGCCTTAGAGCCGAAAAAGAAGAAGAAGCACCATCATCAGATGGTTTGATGAGCTTTCGGAGATTGGAGGCGCAAGAAAGGTAGATCTCCGTGCGGGTTTCGTGAGGGAGAGCGTTGAAAATAATCCCTCGCGCTTTTTGCAGTGGGAAAAAAAGCTTTTACACCATATATGCAGATGTCTTCTTTCGATGTTGCGTATGAGTGTCAAACGAAGACTATTGGATAGTATTTTGGGGGGGAAATTACCGGACAAAGCATTCTCCTCAGAGGGATGCCATTGAGACGTGTACATTAGACCTAAAATAATCGCGGTGAAGAGGCCGGATTTATGTATCGCTCAACGAGAAAAGACTGACGGGACATGAGCAGGATGAGGGCATAAAATTTGACCGTACACGGTAAAGAACGAACTGGATGCATTTTTTTAAGCACGCCAAGTGCCTCTGTGTTTAGTTGACTTCCCATTCAACCTCCCGCCTGAGAGATCAAGACATTTCTTTTTCATCGTAGCACAGCCCCTCTTCTACAAGTTCTTGGTCCGTGTCTCAACGATTATGACCCTGTTCATTCATAATCATGTCCCGCAGGAGTTACATGATATCGTTTTGGTCAGAGAGTTCTGTAAAACTAGCTATAAAGAACGTCAAGTCAGACCCGTCGGCGTCGGCGAGCGTCGGAACATCACATGGCAATGCTCACTTCTTTTCATTTTGATATCGATTTATCGCGCCATTCTCTTTCTAAGGTGCTCGGTCAATTGGGTGAATGGGCAGTAATGTATCTCGCAGCACAAGTACGACAGACTCCACCACTGCTCCCACCGGTTTCACGTCGTCTTCTTCGCCATCAAACAACGTGGTAGACCTGTATGGCGGAACAAAGGAGCTGAAAGACGACATTTCTACACTTATCGTGCGCCTGAGAGGGGTATCGGATGAGAAAGACAGGGCCATACCGACTAGAAATGGAGGCGATCATCGAACCGTACGTGAGGAAGTCCACAGCACTGCCAATGCGAGGGTTGGGCATATTGAAAGAGGAGGAACCCACCTTTGCCTCCAACACATCCCCCAACAAGCAACCTGGGACTGTGGCATCGCTTGTTTGCAGATGATATTGACCCATGTCGCGGCCTCTGCCCCTTTCTCCTCCCTCTCGATCCCTCCTTCCCGGGATGCCCTGCTCGCCCGCGTTGGGACCCGGTCGATCTGGACCATCGACTTGCTCTACCTGCTTAAGCCGTACCTGACAGGGAGTCAGCGCGCAGTCTTCCTTGTCACCGCATCCCCCGGCGTCTGCGTCCGGCATGCGACGCTGTCTTACTACACCAAGGCGGGGCAATTCGGGGTGGACAGGAAGCGAGTCCTCCGACTTTTTCGAGCCGCTCTTGGGAATGGACTCAGGGTCTACGAAGGGAGGCTATCCTGGGAAGACTTGAGGGATTTGGTGTGCACAGGGCGGGTTTTGCTCGTCCTGCTCGTCAACCAACGGCTGCTCCCTTCCTCCTCCTCCCTACCCTCTGCCCCTTCCTCCCTCCCTTCCTCTCCTCCTCCCGGCGCCACCTCCGTGACGCCCAAACCACTGACAACCGAAGCGTCCTCCTCCTCCTCGATTCCCATCTTCTCTTCCGACGAGCGACAGTCTCAGCATGAGCAGGGGCCGCACTCAGAGACAGGCGCCTCGTCATCCTCAATGGACTCCCCATCCTGCAACGCCCTGAATGCTGACCCTCCTTCCTCCTTCCTTCCTTCCCTGCCCCCGGCATTGCCCCCTCCCTCTTCCTCCTCCGCAGCCTACTGCGGCCACTACATCCTTATCACCGGCTACCGCCCAGCATCCCCCCCTCCCTGCCTCCCTTCCTCCCCCCCTTCCTCCCCATCAACCACTTCCGGCGCTGGCTTTTTCCTCTACAAGGACCCGGCCAAGGCCCCTCTATCACCAGGGGAGCAGGAGGGGAAAAGGGGAGGGACGGAGCAAGAGTGCAGGGATCACCTGATCGAGGTATCGGCACTGGAGAAGGCGAGGCGGGCTGAGGGCACGGACGAAGACATCCTGGTGGTGGAAGTGTAGATAGAAGCTCAAGATAAGTCCTTTCATGGCTGTACATGGGGGAATACTTTCGACAGAGGGGAAGGGGTAGGAAGGGGGTGGCACATAGCCTGCATGTACAGCGCAAGGCAGGTACAGTAAGGAATCGACAGGGAAAAAACTGGTATCGCCCGTCGTAAGCAGGGCGTTAAACCTCTTGTTTTCTTTCCATTTCCTTCACGGATCCATCTCCGCAATCCCATGCATTAGCTCCCCCCTGTCGACCAGCCACCTGCAGCTGACGACGGCTGGGGACACGCTTCGGAAGGACAGGAGGGAGGGCGGGAAGAAGGGCAGGGAGGGAAGCAAGGAGTAGAGAAGGAGCTAGCAAGGGTCTCGCCCAGACTTCCGCAGTATCCGGGAACTTGCTAGCTCCTCCACCCTCTTCTCGCTTTTCGTGTATCGCCCACAGCCCTTTCTTCTGGGCGGAAATACTAACCCTCCCCGCTCATCCATCGACTCCTTCACATCCTTCCTCCATCCTCCTCCCCCTCCGCCCGTGACATCCCGGATCAAACCTCAGACTCGGCCTCCCCTCCCGCTCCCACCATGACCCAATCCCCTTCCTCCCCGTTTCCTCCTTCCACGTCTCCCTTCCTCCCTTTCAAAGCCGGCTCGGACACTTCTGGAACTTTCTCGGGGGTGTGGCCCGAGGAAGGGATGGAGGGCGGGCGGGAGGTCGGGCTGGGCCCCGGCTCGTTCAATTTCTTCATTTCGTGCGCAGTCGTGGAGACCTTCATCAGTTCCCTCAGGAGCATGGTCGCATATGTCGAAGGTGGGAGGGTGAACGACAGTATCAGCGCCCTCGAACCCACCCCCTCCTTCTCTGTTTCTCCCTCCCTCCCTCCTTCCTTCCCTCCTTCCTCCCCTCCCCTGGTCTCTTCCTCTTCTCCTCTCTCTCCTTTTGGCCCCCGCCGCAGCTCGCCCGCAAATCTATGCCAATACATGGGTAAGCCTCCCTCCCTCCCTCCCTCCCTCCCCCCCTCCCTCTCTTCCGCCTCTCTGCGGACCAGCACGTCCACGTCACTCTCGGCCAACCGCTCGGACGCCTGGTGGTAGCGAGCCAGCTTCCATCGGAAGTCCCCCGCCTTTTCCATGATTTTCCGGTAGTCCCCCCCCAGGGTGTACTCTGACTGGGCCTTGTTTTTGAAATCCTCGAGGGGGACCCCCCGCGCCTGACACAAGCGCGCGTAGTGCTCGCCCACCTCGTTGCTGGGGTAGACGACGTTCACGCCCGGCATGGGCAGCACCACCCGGTCCAGGGGCACCACGCCCGCTTTGTCTTCCTCCATTGTTACCTCCCGCACTTCCCTTTCGTACGAACGGGGCCAGACGCCCAATACCCCGCCCTCCCGCCCGCCCTCCCTCTCGCCCTCCCTCCCGCCCTCCGCCGGGCCCCCGTCCTCGTGCCGGAAGACCAAGTCACCCGCGACCGCCTTGGCACTCCCGTACCGTTGCAGCCGAAAGGAAGCGGCGAAATTCCAAATCTCGCTCTGGAACGCATGCAGGTACATGAGCTGGATGTTCTTGGGGATGGCCTGAGCAAGGATCAAGGGAGGGAGGGAGGGAGGGAGGGA
>SDOX01000009.1:763174-844067 GCA_004565275.1 Nannochloropsis salina CCMP1776
GGAGAGAGAGAGGGGTCGTGGTCAAGGAGGGCACTCAAGGTAGAGGAAGGCGGCTGTAGCCACCGGACGTCTCCCCATACGTAGGCCCGGTATAGCTGTTTATGCTTGACGCAAGGTCGGTGACGGTGTGTTGGTAGAGGGGTAGGAGAAAAAGAGGAGGAGGAGGAGGCAGAAGAGGAGAAGAAGAAGAAGAAGAAGAAGAAGAAGAAGAAGAAGAAAGAGGAGGAGGAGGAGGAGGAGGAGGAGGAGGAGGAGGAGGAGGAGGTTGTGGTGCCAGAAGGAAGGGAAATGGCAACAACAAGGAGGATAACAAGGGCTCCAAATCCATCGCGTGGAGAAGAGTAGGAAGACGTCGACGGAACATGGATGCACTTCGGTGAAAGACAAGACTTTGCTGTTGAAAATGCCAAGGTCGAATCAAAATATTGCTGTTACTGAGAAGTGATGAACGGTGAATTGAACGACAAATGCAAGGATCCGCCGGTTTGAAAGCACAAGGCTTCATCACATTCTTATGCCCAAAAGCTACAGTCCAATGATTACACATGGGAATCAAGAGCTGCGTTGATGGAAAATATCATGGCTGCTGACAAGTACATGGGCCGACGTCAGTGAAGTGTGAGGATCACGCTCACCTCTTGTAATTCCCCTCTGATGATAGACCCGATTTCCACGTGTGATGCTAAACGCTGTTCGAGGAGTCAATCTTGTGATCCGTAACAGGGAAAGCATTGGATCACTGATGGTCTGCCAGGGAAAAGTGAGCAAATTGGCAAGCTTCATCGGATGCAGTCATGACAAGACCAATCTTCAGATACCGGTAATTTAATCCCCAAGAGCAAAAATTTCTCCCTGGCTCGTCGTAAATATGATTGATAAGGTAATTATGCATTTTTCAACCAAATTCAGGATTGCTGAAGACCAGAAGAGTATCCAATGCGTTATGTTTATGCAGATAATGGACATGGACTAGGCGAAATGACGATTCGCGCCAAAACCCCCGTGGCAGTAACCTTTGTCAAATTCATTCTTGCCCAAGCTATCATCCATATCAGTGGCAAATACACTCCGATCCATGAAAGTCCAATTACACAAATAGAATCTTTTTAAGCATGCTCTCAAAAGCACTCGTGCCGCAATAATTCCACATTTTGCTTCGTTGTTTCCCCAGAGGGTTTGGACGTGGGGGGTCATATCGTCATTCGCGCCAAATTTTCGTCAGGCGCCGCTAGCTCCCTGAGACGGCTGCCAAGCTTACTTTACTTTACGCCCGCGTTCAAAGCACACCCAACACTGCGAACTCTGCCTTCCTTTGTTCATCTTCTCTATGGAATTCTTACATGTCAATGTACGCTGTCACAGGCCTTCTGGTCGGTGCTTTCCTTGGTGGTCGTAAGCCTGCCTGTTGCCTGAAGGACACGCGGAGAGATCCTCCAGCAGCCTTGGCTAGCCAGCCCCCTTCACGTAATCATGGCCAATACCCGAATGCTAGCCCGACGGGCGTTCAGTACCGGAAACTTTGGCGTGGGCAAGCTTGAGCAGGGTTTCAAAGAGTTTGGGCCGGGGGGACGGTCTTCGGTGGCTGGAATCACGGCCTCTTTATTCGGCGGGTGAGCGAGGGGAGAGGGAGAAAAAGAGGGAGAGGTGTAGGGGGACGAAAGATTGGTGGCGAAAGAGCGTACGGAAAAGATGTAGATGTACAATGAATAGTAGCTTCGATAGGATGCGAATTTGACGGCACGAGAGGGAGTCCAAAGAATGCTCCTTCCTGTCGCCCCCCTGGAACCCCTGTCCCCTCCTTAATTCTCAGCGAACATCCTTTTTTTCCCCTTCAGCACTGGTTTTCTGGGCAAGTATTTGCAGTTTGAATTGGGAAAGACCGGGTTTCGGTTGTACCTGGCCAACCGGGGCGACGAGCAGGATGTCCGTGCGTACAAAGTCGCGTTTGATTTGGGGCAGGTCAGCAAGGGAGTCGGGGAGAGGAAGGGAATGAGAGGGGGGAAAGACAGGGAAGGATAAGAGAGAGAGGGAGAGGAGGAAGGGCCAGGAATGGTGTTACGATGGCCGGGGGAACAACATTGAAGAGTGATAAGGAGGACGGAGAAGGCAGCACAGCCGGGGGGAGAGCAAAGGTCTCGGTTCAGGCTTTTTGCCCCTCGTGTGGTGGAGGCAGCTCCGAGCCTCCTCTTCCGTTCCAAGGGCTTCCCTTCACTCCCTTGCCCCGCTTCTTCTCGCATTTTCTCTCCCTTTTCCAGTGGGCTTCGGTTCCCTACAGCCTGCGGGACGAGGACTCGGTCAAACGGGTGCTAGAGGGCAGTGACATCGCCATCAATTGCATTGGTGCGAAGGGAGGGAGGGAGGGAGGGAGGGAGGGAGGGGTCGCGCGAGTCTCTGGACTAGACGCTTTACCTTCGGGTCCGCGACAGGGGTGGGATCGTCGCATTATCTGCCCAAGGGCAAGGAAACCCTCTCATCCCCCCGAACCAAGCAACAACAACAACACTCACGGTACCTCTCTCCCTCTTTCCCGCCCTCCCTCCCTCCCTGTCCTTCCCCCTCCTCTCCGTCCCCAGGTAAATACTACGACACCAAGCACCTGGTGCCCCACCGAGACGCCAGCGGGAAGCTCTCCAATGTGAATTTTTCCCTAGAGGAGGTCCATATCGAGGCACCGGCCAAGGTAAGGCTGCCTCTGTCTCGCTTCTTCACCGCCCCCGCCCCGTGGTAGGGTATGCTCGTGCTGAAACCCTCCCTCCCTCCCTCCCTCCCCTCCTCCTTCCTTCCCCCCAGTTGGCCGAGCTGGCCAAGTCAGTGGGCGTGAGCCACTTCCTGCACGTTTCTGCCTTGGGGGCGGACAAGGACTCGTCCGTGCGATGGTTGGCGACGAAGGGACAGGTAGGGAGGGAGGGAGAGAGAGGAGGGGGGGGGCTGTGGGGACGAGACATGACGGCGTGTTTGCTCGTGTACGACGGGAAACGCGTCCGTGCAAGACCCGGAGCGCGAGACCATACCCGGATGAAGGAAGAAAGAGAGAGGGTGGGAAGAGGGAGGGGCTGCTGAGCCATCCCCTCTACATTCTCGTCCGAACCTTCCCTGGCCCCGCACGCACACCTCCTGTGTCGCCCACCTCCTTGCCCTCCCACCTTCCAACCTCTCTTTCCCCGCGCTGACAGGGCGAGGAGGCCTTGAAAAGCGTCTTCCCTCGGGCCACGATTGTCCGTCCGGGACGACTCTTTGGGCCCGAGGACCGGCTCCTGAACTGGTTTGCGCAGGTGGGGAGGGAGGGAGGGAGGGAGGGAGGGAGGGAGGGAGGATGAAAGAAGGGGTGGTTGCGGTAAAGTAGCGGGGAACTTTGTCTTGACTCGCGTGTCCTCCGGGTATGCTTACAATTCTCGCAGAACGCGGCGTCCTTTGGGGTCATCCCGCTCTTCAACAGCGGTGAGTACATGCTCCGTTCGTGCTGTCTCCTAGGATCAAGGAGGGTACTTTTCCTGTCTTTCGCTTTCATGGCCCACGTACCTGTGTGCAGTGCGTCGTTCGTTCCCTCTCTTTCAGGTCCACCACCAGGACTCCTCACCCCACAATCCTGCCCTGGCGGTGTGTGCTTTCGCCGTGTCCTCTCCCCTTTGTCATTTTCCCCACGGCCTTCCCCTTCGGTCTCAACGCCGCACAACTCCTCCCTTCTCCCCTGGGGAGCACCCACTGCCTACCCCAACACGAACATTCGACCCAGCCACGCCGTTTCCGACCTCGTATACGTACCCCATCTCCCACTCATTATTTTGGTCATTATTTTGACACTATTTGAATACAGGCAATGCATTGCTGCAGCCGACCTACGCCTCTGACGTGGTGGACGCCATGGTAAAGATCATCGAGGTACGAGTCGGGGGAGAGCGGGTCAGCGTGAAGGGGAACGGGAGGAACGGGAGGAACGGGAAAGGCAGCTATCCTAGGCGGATTCAGGACCTGGGTGCACGTTAGAAAGATTATCGGGCGGAAAGCAGCGTCCTGTAGCATCTCACCCGGCCTCGCCTCCCTTCCTCGCTCTCTCCCTCCCTCCTTTCTCCGTTGGTTCGTCTTCAGGACCCTGAGGATTATGAGGGCAAGACCTTTGAGCTGGCGGGAGAGCACAACTTTACGTGGAGGGAACTCATGGACTTTACCTTCGATGTAAGGGAGAAGAGGGAGGGAGGAGGGAGGGGACGGTGTGCGGGTTGTGGACCGAGCCGGGAAAAGCTGTGGAGGAAGGAAGCTTTGCCGGGGGAGGGATGCGATGTCATGGTCCTCCCCGTTCTTCCTACTTGATGTCTCACATTCCCTTCCTTTCCCTTCCCTTTCCATGTCCTCGACTCGAAGATCACGTACCAAAAGCCCCGGGTGGTAGACCTCCCTCTGGCAGTGGGCGAGATGGCGGCCTTTGGACTCTCCCAGTTGCCCAACCCATTGTTGACCATAGACGATGCCAAGCTCATGTAAGCAATGAGGATAAGGGAAGGGAAGGGGAGCCTGGGAAGCTGCCCAGCAGGGCGCATGGATTGTCTCGAGAAACGGTAGCCGACCGGGGTTGTTGTCAGAAAGGATGTCATAAAACATCCTGATTCACCAAGTGTGTAGTGTGTCTGTGAGGATGTAGGCCTGGCACCCGCACACACAAACGGTCTCGCCCCCGTGGCTCCTTCCGCTTCTGGCCCTAATTTCCCACGGCACCTGCCCTTCGCAATCATCGCACACAGGTCCACGGACGTCATTCTTGAGCCATCATCTTCGGCCATGACCTTCCAGGACCTCCATATCAAGCCCACACCGCTGGAGAAAGTGGCATTCAACTATCTTTACAGGTGGGAAGGGGGATGCTGTCGTACCCAAAGCAGGCAGACAGGGTCTGGGAAGTCGCTGATGGGGATCGAGGTGTTATATGCGAAGAAGGAAAAGGGAAGGTAGCCATGGCCTAACCTATTTTCTTTACCCGCTTTACTCTCAGGTACCGAACCGACGGCGGTCATTTCCCTTACGCCGAAGGGTATCATTGAAGGAACTCGATCAGATGCATTCCTTATCAGGACTCTGGTTTTCAACCGGCGAATGGTTCATGTATTGTGGAACGGATATAAATTGCATGGATTATCGGAAAAGAAACTTGAAAATCGGCGGGGTATTTCACAGGGGGAAGAAGTGCAGACCTTCGAGATATCTTGCACTTTGAGGAAAATGGGAATGGGTCAGGTTTTTGAAAGACGAAGAAACTGGCTAAAGTCAGAAGGGAAATTCGACATCAGATTATTTCTGCGATATTTTTCTTTGAATGTGGTGACATTGAAAATTTGTGCGACCACTTTTGCAACTGCGACCACTTTTGCAACCGTTCTATCAATCTTGGAAAGGACACGAGTGTGTCGACGCTTACTTTCATGCGAAAGAAGAGAGAAAGCAACGCAGCATCCCCCGTTACAAAGACTGTGAGCGATTTGATGATATTTCTTTCTCGTTATGCATGATTGGAGGCCTTCGTGTGTACTGTGACTGCTAACCTTGTCCCTTGATTAATTTTTTGAATAGACTCTTAATGGGCTTGTGCATTGTAAAATTTATCGTATGATTTTCACTTAATTGTGAAATTTTGATTGGCTTTACCACGGATGCTTTTCTGAATTCATTCCCTACTCTAATTTGTGACATTTGACCTCATTTTTTGAAAGAGGTGGTGCTTCATGAAGTTCACGAAATCTAACAACATGCACTCGCGAAGCGATGAGTGGTACTTAAAGTTGCGCGCAATCCTCTTCTGTGATTCCATTTGGCAAAGTGTACCCAAACTCCTTCACGTCTGCGCCGAATATGTCCCACATTTGGCAAGCAATTTCTGGAGTATAGATGTCTTTGGTGTCGACAATGTGTTTGGTTTTTATCTTGTTCGCAAGGTCGCTGCCCCGGCGACCGCCACCAATGTCTTCAGCCAGGATGAACGCGCATTGAAGGTGACGATGCTTCTCTTTCGGGCTAGGCCCGTCATTGAGTCCTGAATGATGATGATGGAGAGGTCATGCACGATGCAAACCATGAATTTTTGATATACATGCCACTTGAAAGCAAGATGCTGTGGATCTGAGAAAAGCTGGCCAGCCGAAAGCTCTTCTCGACTGAATACCATAGCTCGCTTACCTATGAAGTCAGTGATATTGGACAAGATATTCATGCGCATATCTTGGTCGAGCATGTCTTCATAGTACATGCTATAAATATTTTTTTCGGGCAACGTTTGCCGAACTGTCTTGAAAGACCTGATCATATCTTTGTAGAGCCCTGAAGTAGTATGGCAGAAGCGTCAACGTGCGTGAGAGTTGCACCAGTGCTTGACATTTGCATTCAAGCCTCCCAACCAGTCGCACTGGTCCGCTTAATTCTCCTTTTACTCTAAGTGAACAAGTTTTTAATAACCCTCATTGATGGGATTCAGAGTTGAGCCACACAGGGCCGTACTTACTCGACATTTTCGAGATCGCCACGGTCGCAAAAGCCTCCAAATCGAAGTCATCGGAAAGGAAAATATGTGCTTCGGTGGCGGTCCGACGATATTCGCTCCAAATTGCGTCGAAAGGATTGCGCATGAGCAGAATGAAACGCCTGAATGCCTTGATGCCACCCCAATCGTTACACCGCCCTGGATGTGGAGGATATTCAATCCGGGGAGAAAGGTCATAACAAGCTTTTGTTCATCTCCAGAAAAAGAAATTAATAGCATTGCCCCTTTTCAAGCCGCGTGAAGGATTCGATCGTCTTCCATGCGTCGCCCTACCGGTAACAGTGAAGAGCCTCCCAGGGGGAAAGTGGTTCGGATGAGCCTTCAGGACGCTGACCTGCGATGACCGGAGAAAGCAATTAAGAAGACGATTGGTGAGCTCAACTACCTGAGCAGGAAACAAAAGTTACTCATTCTTGTCCAATTTACACTCCATGACGTGGGACTTGGCCCCCACTTACCCTCTTGCTGCAGTGCCCTTGCCCTTCAAATTTGCTCACTTTCGCGGGACGCTTGGCCAAGAGGGTCCCGGAATGCACGCCCGTGCTGATGTCGATGAGGAGCCGTGTCCAGGTGTTTCCACTCCCTGTCAAAGTGGTGAGGGGCACGCAAGCAATGTGAGCCGAAAGCCTCGCGAGCGCAAGGGTGACCATGCGTTACCTGGGAAACTGTAGAGGATGGGAGGCACAACCTCCTCATCTTCGTCCAAAAAGCGTCGTTTGGCATAGCTCACTCTGCACTCTTCCAATGTGGGGACGGTTTCCCCTTTTGCTTGCTCTCCTTTTTTGCCATTTTCTTTTGCCGGCGTCGTTGGGAGCGTGGCATTTTCACCCTCTCCACCAGCTGCCAGCTTAGACGCGTCCGCAGCATGTTGCTCGACTGAAACCTCCTTCTTATTCTCCTCCCGCGCTTTACCTTCATCGTCCTTCCTCTCCTTCTCCGCTTCGATCGCCTTTTTTGCCACTTTCTCCTTCTTTTCTGCCACCGCCCCCTCCTCCTCCTTCTCCTTTTCGTCCTCCCACCCCTCCTCCTCCTTCTCCTCTTCGTCCTCCCACCCCTCGTCGTCCGCGTACTCCTCGTCCAAGAAGTCCTCTTCCTCGTCATCATCTTGCTCAAACTCTCCTTCCCATTCCTCGTCTACGCCTTCTGCGCTCGTTTCGGCTCTCTCCGGAGGGTGCACGCCGTCTCCCCCTTGCGTGTCTCCTTCTTCCTTTGGGCTTCCTTTCTTTTCCCCCCTTTGCTCCTCCACATCGGTACCTGTTGGATTCACCGGCGGGAGCTGCGTGGCGTTCTTCTTAGCGTCAATGACATCCTCTAAACGAAGATCTGTAGCTGTCTTCTCCCCCTGCGTCGGCGAAGGTGTGGTGGTCAAAGGATTCCCCGGTAGCAGGGTCGAACTCGGCAAAGCGCTCTCTACCCTCTGATCGCTTGATGACTTCAATTCATTCCTGGGTTCCACTACAACATTTCCGGCGGTGATTAAGGATGTTCGTTTGAAAGATGGCTGCACTCTTTGCTTATACAGAAATGCGAGTCCAACACAGATGATCGTCGTCCCAATAAGAATACGACCGGTCTTCTTAGCGAATCTGAACCGCGGCTTGTCTTTATGGTTAGGTAGGCCCATGCTCTTTGTTATGGCAGTGGTCGCCGCGTACTGTCATGGAGTGATGGTGCGTGATCGTGCAAGGAGAACGTTAACAGATGGATGAAGTATGTCCCTGGGTCCTTCACGCGGTCAGCATTTGCTTTCACCTGCTTTATGGACACGGTCAGGGGGGAAATATGCAGTAATTCATGTCTGCAAGAAGATTAAAATCACAAATCACTGTCCGGCTGCTGCGGGGGGTAAACAGACTACAATATCTCGGGACATCAAGGTTGTGCCCTTGTTGAGCTAGTGGGCGACGTATGACGAATTAAGAGCAAGAGACACGCGCCCATTCGTTGGCCCATTTGCATGGGCAAAGATGTTCAGAAGAAAGACTGTCTATGCCCTAGCTTACGACCCTTGCACGCTGTACGATGAGCATAGACATAAGCGGGGCGTTCGAATTTAGGAGTGACATCCTGGTATGGGATATACTTACCGCTTTCATACCTTGTCATGTTAGAAAGACTCGGAAAACATCGCTGCGAATTCATTCCTCCGGATTGTGTAACGGCTTCCGTAACGGCTCGTGGAATTTCGAGCCCCTTGTGAGTGCTTAATGCCTTTGCGGTATAGGCTATCAAATGATTATGGGAGCGATTTATTGGAGCGGATGAGGCGGGAAAATGTTGTCTTTGAAAGGCGCACGAGTGGTTTGAGGTTCCTAAATTGCCTTAGTGGTGAACGGTGTCGATTTGTCTGGCTCATAGCATGTCCTTGGTATCGACATTGTAGTCCAGCGAGCCGCGGCTATTTGCTATTTAAGTATAAGACTTTCATTTCCTGTAACACCAGCGACTCAAAGGAAAAAAACTACGAGGAGTATGTGACGCACCGTTCAACAGTGAACACTCCGTGCACTCCATCAATCACTGCCTTCCTACTTTTTGCGAGGCATCCATCGAGATTGTGTCTCCCAACACATTCAACACTCACTCAAAGTAAAGCGGCACTCCGAGGCAAAGCGCATCGTTCAATAGATGTTGTAGAGTACGACATGCTCGATATTTGTTGGTCTATTTGTCACTTGAAGAAGGCATAGGGGGAAACGCCGTTCAGAAATTGACATTTTTTCCAAAAACTGTATGTTTGACACTCAAGATTTCTTCCCGAGATGAAATTTAATCAGATCTGGCTCGATATCCTCACCATGTATGACGCTCCTCGCCAAAGCCTGTCCAGCAGGGAACCCTCTCTCACAGTCCGACAGAGGAAACTCTCCTGATCTCTGCCTCTTTTTCACCTCTTCCTTCCGCAAAGTTGACGATAAATGCTCGTGACAAGCTTTACCTTTGTAATTCCTCGGCACTCCAAATTACGTGGTTCAAAGAGGGCACGATTTCCGATTCATGCCCACACATGGTCATTTCGTGAGCTCATGTAGACGCAATGCATTATTACCATTACCAATTGATTGATAGTAGGGGTAACAATTTGTAAAAAGGATAGGCAAACGATAAAAAGGCAACTTTAAAAAAAGAGAAAGACAAGCTGTCAAGCCTTGTTAGCTATGTATTCAACCATTTTCCTACTATTTTACATTCTATTATCTATTGCACGCTTGAGACAGTGTATTCAACATGTCCAAATGCCCAAGTCGATGCCCCTTCACATTCAATGCGCCTTTCAATGCATTTTGCCAGAATCCCCGGCGACAGGAAGGGCACATCTTTGAGTGATGGGAAAGCCCACTCATGCTATCACACATGAGCCTCCGGCACTGGCACTGTCCTCATTGTATCCCCGATTCGCCATCCGTGCCGCTCTGCGTGCCTTCATTCTTTCTACAATCAAATCCTTCTCTGCTTTGCCTCTCTTATACGACTGGTCTATGACGCTTTGGGTTTCTTTGGTTTTCTGTCGTACGAAGAACTGCGCGCCTTTGTTGTCTGGTCTGATGTCCATAAAAGGATTCCGCCTGAGGCATAGATTGAGAATCATAAAGGGGAGGGGCCGGGGGGGAAGGGAAAAGGTAAGAAGAAACCCTGCATCATTTCGCAGACCCGATGATCAGTCGACGTAATCACACCCTGCCTTGCCTCTTTGCCACGGTGAGCAGCGAGTATCATGACGAGGACATCGCAGACACCACCTAAGACTTCTACATCTCCACCCTCTTTTTCTTTCCCACCCAATTCATTGCCATCCCCCCGTACCTCTTGACGAACGGTTCCTTGTGGACCCCCTCTCCCTCCCCGTAATGCCAAGCGTTCCATTCATCGTGGTCAAATATCTTGAAGTCTGGCGGGGGCCGTGGGGCTCGGATGTCGCCTTCGCCCCCTGGATGACTGCCTCCGGGGCGATAGAACGTAGAGACCCGGGATATCCCCAGCTTGGAGTCGTATTTTTGCCGGGCATCTTGGTCCGAGAGGATGTTGTAGGCTTCTGTTAATTGCTTGAAAATCCGAGTCTTGTCCTCATTGTTACCTGGGAGCCACGAGCGACGGAAGGCAATCAGGAGGTTGAATGAAGGAAAGATGCCTGGGATGAGTGTACCAGCCATGTCGTTCCCCTCGTCTCTCAACAAATTAAACGAGTCGCGCCCTTTGACCAGGCCTGACACCGTGGACGTGCGGTTTAAAGCATCCCCTATCGTACCACCACCCTCAATCCCTCCCTTCATACCGGTCACATCTGGATGCAGCTTCAAGGCAAAATTCTTGTACGCCACTTTGATTTCTTGGAGGGTAGCGGACCTGTCAAGACAAAGAAAACGTGCAGAGAAATGAGCGGGCGTCATGACGATAGGATGCTAGATCATCTCAGAGCATCACATAAAGCGTAGTTGAAAAAGACCCATTGACCTCTGTCCTCCAAGAAGTCATGACGACTTTCACTGCGGTTGTCACCTGGAGACTTGGAGGATAACGTAGTAATCTTTCATCCTGCCTTCTCAGATATAAAAATGGAGGTATTTTTGGCGGTAACGGCGGCGTCAAGACACGCCGTGAGGATATGTGTGAGGACGTAACACGCTGAAAAGTGCTTCAGTGTCTGTTTGACAGTGTGGAAGCTTGGTGCGGAAGGAGACCTTCGTGTCGCAGAGCGCAGCAGCCACCAACCCTACAGCGTCACGAGATGATATAAATGATTTGCGCGCCGAAGACTCAGGCTGCCGCACCCACTGTGGAGCCTAGCCTTAACACGTTATGCGCCACTACACGGGTATATCGATGGTTGTCTCAACTTGTATTCAGGAGGATGACGACGAAGCCAGAAGTGCGCAAACTTCTCCTGGTCAGTGCTTTTAGCACTCGGGCTTCTATGATTACGCCCCGCCAACAACGTGTGAAGATGCCTTCCTGATATCCTTCCTCACCTATCCCGTCATAGTGTGACATGAAAAAAAATATTTGAAAGAGTGAGGACTGCGTGTTGGAGGCTCAGACATACGCTTACGACTGTCTGTAAGTATCCAATCCAATCTCACGAATAATGGTTCGCGTATCCGGTAGAATAATTGTAAATATTTTGACAAGCAATTACCATTCCATGCTACGTCCATATGATGGACAAAACATCACTTGGTAAGAGTCCAGCACTGCATTGCCTACCTTTCTTTCATAAGTGGATGCACGCGCCAGGGAGATCAGCGACATGTTTCTTGTCCCCGCCTTTCTGCCGGTATGAAATTTAAAAACAGAAAACCGTTACAGGAGACATCGAGCCGTTGTTTGCCTCCCTGGGCCAAAGAAATTAGATATAAGGCCTTTGGAATCACTTTATAGACACATGGGCGTAGTAGAAAGGTGTGTGTCATCTACGTTTTGGCTGTGTCGAAATCAGCGTAGAAGCAAGGCCTGAAGATGCCTTCAGGATCGAGCTAACTTCCTGAGGCCCTAGGTCTCTCTCCCCGGAAGCGACCAGGTCATCCATAATGCCTTCTATTATGCAAAATACCCTTCCCTGCGAGAGCGACATGTTTCCAGTACCCCTGATCATTTGACTTAAGACCATTTAGAGCACTACAGATCACCATGGCGGGATTGTGGGCAGCATGGGCGTGCATACTGTTTGACACATTCTTTCGTTCCCCCCATCATTCAGGATCTTTCTCAGACCAATGTCAACCACGCGCCACATTCCAACCCTCCGCGATGAGAACGCGTACGGTGCTCACACTTTGCACAAAGGGAACGCCGCGAATGTCGACCGTCCCCTGAAACCAGTGGGGGCTTCTTCCTCTGTGATTGGCCCTTCCGGTTTGACTGGGGGAAAGATAGTGGCTCGCAAGGCTCTGGGATCTCTATCGGGCTCGTCGCTTCCCTCCTCACACAAGACACCCGGGCAAGAGGAGGACCAAACACTGATCAAACAAGGCCTGGGAAACAAAGTGTAGGTCTCAACGATGCTGCGGACGTGTCCTCAGGGGCCAGGCTGGCGAAGAGACGGAATGCTCATGCGTGGAATGGACGCATTCCAAACAATGCCTGCGCCCTTCTTTCTGACGCTCACCGAACCCCTCAACTTTCCTCATTTCCCCCCCTCCCCATCTTCTTTGGCCGTGGCATGCAGCCCTAAGCCCCGACGGGCATTGGGAGAGATCACCAACAGGGTGGGACCAGGCCATGTCAGCAGCGGCGGCGGCAAAGACCCGTATTCCATGACCTCCTCCTCCTCCTCCTCCTCCTCCTCCTCCTCCTCTTCGCAAAAGCCAACCTGTCGAGGGAAGAAGGGATCGACCCCGGGGCTTTCCTCTGGTGGTCCTCCCTCCCTCTCGTCCTCCCTGCTTGCCGACCTACCGACCTTCTCGGATGAGGAGGAGGCAGGGGAGGAGGCAAGGGAAGTGGAGCTGGCAGCAGGCAGGCTCGGGGTCGAGGAGGAGAGACTAGTGGCCTTGAAAAGGGCCGCCAGGGAGAGGGCGGAGGAGGAACAATTTCTGTCTTCCATCAAGGAAGGGGGGCGGGGTCCTGGGGAGTTAGGGAGGGAGGACGAGGAGGATGCGGCGTTTGACAGGGAAATGCAAAAATTGCTGCTCGCGGACATGCAAGGTAAAATGAAGGGCTTACAAGAAAGGGAGGGAGAGAGGGAGGGAGGAAGGGAGGGAGGGGGTCACCATGCAGCCCTCTGCCAACCCTCACCCTTCCCCCCGTCTTTGGCCTTCCCTCCTTCCCTCCCTCCCCCTCCCTCTCCCTCCTTTCTTTCTCTTTAGTCTTGGTGGCGAGTACGATACCGGCGATTGGGGACGAGGGGGAGGGCGAGGAAGGACACCCTGGGGAGCCTCCGTCCTGGGGCTCGGTGGTGGATGATCTGGATTTAGAACTCGACTTTTGAGGCAGAGGGAGGGAGGGAGGGAGGGCAGAGGGCAGAGGGCAGAGGAAAAGGGGGCGAAAAGGTCTGGTCGATCGATCGCTGGCTCATCCACGGACAGAAGACTGAAGGAGATGGAGGAAGAAGAAGGGGAAGACCGGAGGAAAGCGGCGATCCGCCTGCATACGGCGGGTCGGCAAGGTGACGGGCAGGGGCAGCAAAGGGAAGCCAGGTCCTCATAAGGGATGTGTAATAGCTTGTACAGCATGCAGGTGGACAAGAGGAGGGGCACATGGAAGCAGGGAAAACAATGACACGGGGCGGTGGGGGAAGGGGAGGAAGAGGGAGAGGGCAGCTAACCGTCGAGCGTCGCCCGCGTGGCAGGGAATGGACGCGGCAAATCTCCCAGAGGCTCGCGGAGACTCCCAAACTTTAAAAAGGCGGCCCTTGATTCGGAGCCGAAAGCCTGGTCAAAGACAAGGGAGGGAGGGGACTGGAACGACATGGGCCGAAGCTGAGCTCCGAGAGGAGGAGGGGGGATGTGGTAACGGATGGGGCTGTTTGTGGTCGGGCAGGAGGACAGGGGCGGGCGCCGAAGACACCAAGAAGAAGGAGGCACAGACGCAAAGGAAGAACTTAACGTATTTGAAATTAGGTCCCACCATGTGCCCACGAGGTGGGGGGATAACGAGGAAGAAAAAGCGGGAAAAGACTTGAACACGATGACCGTAGCCGCGTCTTCCTGTCGTTATTCTCCTTTATCGATTTAATTTGCCGTTTGGGGTCATTGATTCTCGCTGCTCTATCACTGCACCCCAAGTAATCTGGACATTAGCCATTCGCCTCCGTCTCCTGCTTTCCCTCCCCCGATGTTTCTCACCTCATTCTCTGCTCCAAAGCACTCACCACCTCTTCACCTTCCCCTCCCTCCCTCCCTCCCTCCCTCCCTCCCTCCCACCTGGCCAGGCCACCCTCCCTTCCCAAGCCAGAAGCAACCACACCCCCGCCTCGATCATGTTCTTCACGTGGTATGGCTCATCCATTCCCGCCGGCATCCCCCATCCCACCACCAACAACAACAGAACCCCCAGCCCTGCCTCCGCCCACCCCACGTCCCCGCTCCATCCCTCTCTTGATTTTTTCCCCCCTCGTCTACTCCTCCAAGCGAGGTCCGAGCCGCCGCAATGCTCGCAGGTGCATTGACAGAAAGAACAGAGGTCGTGGGGCACAGGGAGGGACGGGAAAAGGGAGGGAGAATGGTCTTGGTGGAGGGAACAGTCGCAAGAGAAGACGCGGAAGTCGGGTCCGAGGGAGGGAGGAAGGGGGGGAGGGAGGGAGACCGCTCCATGGTGGACAGGGGGGTCGCATTCCACATAGAGGGCTTGTGGACCGCCATCGGGGTGCACGCAGGAAGAGCAATGGCCGTGGAGGGGAGGTGGGGGGCGGGGGCGAAGGAGGGAGAGAAAGAGGGAGGGGGAGGGCGAGGGGGCGAAGCTGGTTTCTTTCCCGTACAAGGAGAAGAACAGGATTCGACTCAAATGGAGGACGTAAGGAAGGAGACGGAGGAGTGGGAAAGGAGGGGTATGGAAGATGGAAAGAGGGAGGAGGGAGGGCGGGAGGGCAGGGCAGCTGACGGCACGGAAGAAGGGAGCTAGGAGGATGTCCAGCTGGGAGACGAACTCACCAAGGAGGAGGGGAGGGAGGGGCAGGTAGAGAAGGAGGAGGTGCACGGGCGAGCGGGGCGAGGATCGGTGGGTGTGGGCGAGCGAGGAGGAGATGGGGAGGAGGAGGAGGAGGAGGAGGAGGAGGAGGAGGAGAAGGAGGGCCGTGCAGAGGGAAAGGTAGAAAAAGGCGTGGATTTGTGCGGACAGAGAAGGAGGGGGGGAGGAAGGGGCGAGGGGAAGGAGGGAGGGCGGAATGGAGGCCGCGAGGTAGAAAGCCAGGCCTCCTGCGGTCAGGAGAGGAAGAGAGGGAGGACAAGAAGGAGGAAGAGAGGTGGAGGGAGGGAGGGGAGAGAGGGGGAGGGGGGGAGTTGGACCTCCCTTTTCCCTCTGCCTTCCTCTCCGCCAACCCCAAGCCGCCATGAATGCACAGCTAGGACGACCACCACTTTGCACCAAGGTGACGACGAACGAGAGAGAGCGGACCCAAAAACGGAGCACAAGGGGCCTTTCGCTCCCTCCTCCTCCTCCTCCCCCTCCTCCTCCTCCTCCTCCTCCTCCTCCTCCTCCTTCCCTCCATGCCTGGTACGTGTCCACGGCCAGGGCCCCGGTGAGAAGGAGGGGGAAGAGGGCGTGACGGACAAAGGGAAGGAAGGGAGCAGGGAAAACCGTGCGCAGAAAGCGTTCCAGCCCTGACCACAGGGAAGCCCTCTCACCTTCCCTCCGTTCTTCCGCGCTATCCTCCCTCCCCATCAGAGCCAGGCAGGCGATGGAGGTAATGGCCAACGTCACCCAGAGAGGAAAGGGGGCCAGGCGGTGTTCCACCAGAAGGCGGAAGGCCACGGCGCGAAACGCGGTCAGGAGGGAGGCAGGGAGGGAGGGAGGGGGGGAGGGAGGGAAGGAGGTCGGCCTTCCATTCGCGAGGAGGAAGGTGTGGAGGTGGGGGGCTTCTGCGGTGAGCCCGACGAAGGCGGGGGAGGAGGGGAGGGAGGGCGGGGCGGAGGAAGGAATGGAAGGATCAAGGAGGTGGGCGGCCAGGGCGTTCAATTGCTCGGTGGGG
Source organism: Nannochloropsis salina CCMP1776 (assembly GCA_004565275.1). Classification (NCBI taxonomy): domain Eukaryota; class Eustigmatophyceae; order Eustigmatales; family Monodopsidaceae; genus Microchloropsis; species Microchloropsis salina. Next base: position 779,317 of record SDOX01000009.1, read on the forward strand.
GAGGAAGGCGGGATGGAGGGAGGGGCGGAGGAAGGGAGGGAGGCGATGAGGGACTTGGTAATAGAGGCAAGGAGCTGCCGGCACCAGAGGATGGCTAGATGATCGACGGCAAAGGCCACGTGCGGCATGGCCGTCGTTGTCAAGGCGAGGGAAGGCGGGGCGGAGGAAGGGGAGGAGGGCGGGAAGGAGGACAGGGAGGTCCATACCAGGGTGTCGCGGAAGCCGCCCGAGATGCTGACCTGTACGAAGGGTGTGGTTGAGGCAGGCGCGTCCTCGACCCCGCCCGCCCTCAATCCCTCCCTCGGTCCCTCCCTTTCCCTTGGCTGATTCTCGACATCGTCCGGTGACCCTTCGCGCCATGCAGAGGCTTTCCCGGACATCCACGACCTCTCCTCTTCTTCCCTCCCTTCCTTGGCCGGGCACCTCCCATCATCCTTCTCCCCTTCCTCCCTCTCTTCCGTCGCCTGGCACCTTCCATCATCCTTCTCCTCTCCCTCCCTCTCTTCCTTCGTCGGGCACCTCCATTTCCCCCCTCTCGGGAAAAGACGAAGGGCCACATTGAGCATCAGATGCAGCCCTTCCGTGGCGCGGCGCACCCCTACCCTCCAGCCCCCTCTGTTCCATGTCCGACGAGGAAGGCGAGGATGACGCTCCCCGGTATGATGGAAAAGGACCTCGTAGAACTCAGCCACGGAGGCCTCCAGGCCCCAGGGCGGGGCCCGATGGGGGCTTCCCAGCGTGACCAGCACGTCCTTCATGCGGCTTTTTTCGTCCTTTCCGCCCTCCTCCAAGGCGAGCAAGAGCATACCCGCCTTGGCGACCAAGCCCCCATAGGAGTGCCCCACGACTATCACCCTCCTCCTCCCCTGGCCGCGTTGGGCGTGCCGTTTCCGCAACGTCCGGACCGCGTCCTTCACGAAGACTGCCTGACGCCACAGGGTCCGGCCGTGCAGTGCGCAGGCTTCTTTTTGGAAATCGACCGAGTAGTAATGCAATGTGTGGGAATTGATCGAGCGGTTGCTTCTGGGAAAGCCCGCCTCCTCAGTGCCCCTGGCGTCTGTCTCGCCGAGCCCAGCCGCCTTCATTCCCATCCCGCCCGATCCCCCCATCTCTTCCAATGGCCCTGCCTTTCCCTCCTTGCCCCTGTCTCCCTTATCCTCCTCCTTTGCCCCTACCCCTCCCTCCACCTCCTCCTCCCTCCCGCCCTCCACCTTCCCTTCCTGCCACACCTTGCCCGCACCCAATTGCGCCCCAAAAAAGCCCCGCTCCGAACCATTTCCACCCCCTCCTGCTTGCCTGTCCCCCCCGTCCCCGTCGTTCCATGCGCTCCTCTCCGCCTCCACTGCGTGTTGGTGCAAGGACCTTCCCTGCCGGTAGCTGCCTGCGTGGCCATGCACGAACAACACAGGCTGTCGCTCCCCCGGGTCCGCGTGCTCGATTTTTCGAAGCGACCACAATCGGTACGCCCCCAAGTGGCCTCCAGTCCGCACACCATCTCCTTCCCCTTGTAAGGGAACCTCCGTGAACATGGGCCGGCTGTAGGTCATGCCGCAATGTTGGTGTGTCCGCTTTAGCGTCCATGTCACGTCCATCCACCCGACAAAGACGACGAGCCATGCCAGACAAAACCCCCACAGAGAGAGGCATCGACAAAATAAATGCAGGACATGCACATGTCCTTTGAAGGAGGAACCGTGCGGGGGGTAAGCAGTAGGAGGAGGGGAGGAGCGAGAGGAGGAGGAAGGCATTCAAGGAGGAGAAAATGAGCTGAATTGACCCCAGCAGCTGCGCAAGCTCGTCCCGATGCCAAAGTGTCAAATATACGCAGGATCTCCACAGCTTTTGCTGTATATGTGTGTGTGCGTAGAATCGTGCCCAGGGAGGTTGAGAGCAAGTTAATTGTGAGATAAAGCTTTCCCTCCCCATCACGTGCGAAACAATGTAAATGTAGCTAAGGTCCTCTACGACTTTTTCATCTATGCAGCACAAAAACATTTTTCTCCCCTTCAATTAGAAAGGTTTTGCCCCTACGGTCGATGTCCTCCGTGGAGGGGAGTCGCCGACGGCACACCGAGAGGCCACATTCACTTCTTATAGGACAGGGTGGGATGAGGAAACGCATTAACGAGCAACCCTACCATCCCCAAAACACTGGACAGAATGTTACACAAGCACAGAACGATAGTGTTTGGGTGCGGCATGCTGTTGTTGCCTGAACTGTGTCCATTTTTAGCTTCAAGAAAGACGCGTACAGTAGTGTGGGATAGTGAACAATTTGTTTTAATGTCCATCCTCCGCTCCCCATCATCCCACAGGCTTCATTACCGTTTTCGTATGGCTAGCGAGGTCAATGCATACCTGGCCGGTCTGTCTGGGGCTGAAACCTCTTGGTTTACCTTTCTTACAGCCTTCGCTAACCTCCCGCCTTCGCAAAGGCCCCCGGACGTCCGCCTTCGGCTCCTGCATCGCGTGTATAAGGATTTAAGCAGCAAGACAAGTTGGGAAGACGTGAGAATCGTATGGCGGGACATCTGCGATAGCGGTTCGTGGAAGCATACGCCTTTCTATGAAGGAGGTGCATTTTTCGTTGAGGGGATTTTCACGCGTCGCCCTCGAGAGTCTCGAGAAGCCGCCGTGGCGGAGGCCAAAAAGAAGCTAGTGAAAAAGAAGAAAGCAAATTTCAAGAAAATGCTCAAGAAGAAGAAAGAAGAGAGGAAATTGAAGCGTGAAAAGCGGATAGCTGAAGAAAAGATGAAACAAACGGAAGCACAGAATGTGGAGAAAGGAGAAGACGAGGCAGGCGAGGTGAAGGAAGATATGGAGAAAGAGGGAAACGCCGAGGAGCTGGGAGAAGATGAAATCCGAAAAATATTGGAAGAATGTGGGAATGAAGATGCCGCGGATGAGTGTGGAAGAATAGGAGGCATGAAACGCCCGAGGCCAACACAGGAGGAGGGGAAAGAAGCAGAGGCGGAGATGGTGGAAGAAGGGGGAGAAAAAAGAGTAGAAGAAGAAGAAGATGATGATGATGAAGGAAACGGTACAGAAGAAGACCCACAAGAAAAGGAAGATGAGGAGAAGGAGGATAAGGGAACGCGTCAGGAGGGGCTGACTGAAGAGAGGGGTCTCAGCCGGCCGCGGAACGGGTCCGACGGCCAAGGGGAGACAGGCACTGGACAAGAGGAAGTCGAAGAGGAGGTAGGGAGGGAGGACGGCCATGAGGAGGACGTACGTCAGGTGGAGGGACAGCGGGGAAGCGATGGGGAAGGATGGACGGCGATGGAGATGGAGGAAGGAGAAGAGGACGGGAAGGAGGAAGAGGTGCCCGGTAGCAGTAGTAGGGACCACCCGGTCGAGCAGAAGCCGCACACGAGCCTTTCCCTGGCCATGGTAGGCGTGACGCTAAGCCCGACAGGTTCAACAGACACGACGCGCGATCCGCTCGCCGCCGCTGGAGGAGGGGAGAATCTGCTGGCCGCAGAGGGGGACGAAGCCTCCAGGGCAGGCGTCCCAAGAGGCGGCAGACCGACGGAAGTAGGGATAGACTCGTCATTCCCATCCACCCATGTGCCTGCCAAGGGCAATGGACCAATAACCCCAACGACGGTCTGCGAAACTGCGGTCCCAGTGACCCCACAAGCGTCGTCTGCGACGGCCGCAGGACCCTCCCTGGCGTTGACCTACCAGTCCTCCGCGAGCAGGGCGGACGCGTACTGTGATAGACCAGCGGAGGCCATTCCAGCACCTGCTCAGGGCGCTCGAAGTCCTCTGTCCAGTCACCCGGCGGAGCCTCCCACCTTCCCTCCCTCCCTCCCTCCCTCCCTCCCTCCCTCCCTCCCGTCCTGCCCTCCGCCCGAAGGCATCGGGGTTGACGGGACAGGCCCCGCGACGGAGGCACAAACCGGGGCAGAACACACGGCGATAATGTCCCAGCTGAATGCAAGTCCTTCCTCACGAGACCCCTCATCCACGACCCCAGCGTCCTCTCGCCGTTCACAGAGCGCTCAGAAGCGCGCCAAAAAGGCGGGCGCATCGCTTCCTTCCTTTCCCCCTGCCCTCTCCCCTTCTTCCCCTGCTCCCTCCACGACCCCACTCCTTCCCCCTGTGCCTGCGGCCGTTTTCCCCCTGGCGTTCAATGAATCATTGGATGCGGGGAAATTGGTAGCTCTGGCGGCGTACGCCGCCGGGCTTCGCGGCCCCAGCGGGGAAGGCGACGGGAGGGAAAACATCTCGGTTCCTCCCCTCTTGATTGCGTTGTGCAACGAGGTGGAGATTATTTATCAGGAAGTGCGTCTGGGTTTGGCAGAGCCAACGGACAAAGAGGCCAAGCTACGCAAGAGTGTGCAGGCTGTAAGGAAATGAACAGGGGAAATACCTGGCGGTCCCTATACGTATGTATGTATGCATGTATATCTATATGTGTGTGTATATATGTATCCTTGATCCTCTATAAATTTCTCTCACTTTCATTCTCTATATCTATGTATAACCGTGTCTTAAAGATGCTTCACGGTACGAATGGGCGCTGGGGGTCCGGAGACCACAATAGGTGTTTTGTAAATTTCGCTGGAAAACGCACGTTTATTTTGCGTCTAATGATTTATCATGAACGTGACGGTGTGGTGCTGAGAGGGGCCATCCCCGTCCTGTTTGAAGATTGCCTCGCGCACGAAGCACTGAGCCCGTTGTTTTGATGCGTGGCAAAATTGCGAGAGCGAGCGCAGGAAGCAAAGGCATGTGTCTTAATTAAAAGTGTCCTCCGGGCTCGCCAAGAGAAAGCTTTTTGCACAATGGGATATTCATTTACCCGTCTTCTCTTTCCCTCCCCCGACCTCCTTCTCGTCATCTGCTTCCTCCCCTCCCGCGTCCCTCACCCGACAAGCGACCAGAGCCAACACTGCTTCGGTTTCCACCAATACATCTTCCCAGCCTACTGGTTGCGAGAGACCTCCGCTCTTCCCTCCCATGAGTTTCCGGGCGTGAATGCTCATGCTGCCGCCGCCGCGGTCCCAGAGGCTGGCCGCGTACGAGCCAAGCATGTGTAAGCTTTCGCGCCATTTTCGAAGGCGAGGTCGGCCTTGCACCCACTCCACCACCTCACAATGCCGGCTCTCCCCGCCCTTGCCCATGACCTCCGTCCCGCTCTCCTTCCTCCCCGCCCTCCTCGTCATTTCCTCCGCCTCCTCTCTCTCGGCCAGCAGGTAGTCGAAGCGGCGCATCCGTGCCGACAAGGACAGTCCCTCCTCCTTACTGTACCGCACCCCCACCCCTCTCCCTCTTCCTCCCTCAGACCCGACCTTCTCCCACACTTCCCCAAAGCGCGAGACCCCTGTTTGAGCCGCCAGCACCCCTATGTGCAGCTTCACCACCCTGTCCTTCCCCCCCCCCTCTCCCTCCCTCCCTCCATGTGTAATATAGACCGCGTCAGCGTGCGAGGAATTTGGCGCGAAAACGTGGGCATGGAAACGGGCCAGGCCCTCCCCTCCGGGGTAGTTCCGGCGGGCTGCGGCCAAGAAGAGAGGGAGGGGGAGCAGGCTGCTCGTGACCACCAGCCATCCCAACAGGGAAGCGTGACGAAGGAGGAATGACAGGGGCCGGGAGGAGGGGGAAGAGGGAAGGATCGCTTCCACGGCCGTCTCTCCTCCTTCCGGCTGCTTTGGCTGATGCTTCTCCCCACATGCCTTTCCTGCCTCTTGTGTCTCCGCCTCGACTCCCTCCTTCTTCCGTTTCCTTAACGACATCCTCGTTCTCCTCGACTCCACTCCAAGACCTGGTCTCCCTGCCTGGCCCATTCCCCCCCTCCGACCCCCCTCCCTTTCCTCCAATCGCGCCCACCCAATGGCTGCACACAAGTTCAAAACGGGCAAGGCAGGAAAGATGAAGCGCAGCTCCTTGTGTGGCAAGAAAGAGTACAGGGCGAGGTAGAGGGCCACGGGGAGGAAGAGGAGGAGGAGAGGCTCTAGGTCGAGGCGGAGGGGCTGGGGGAGGAAGGGGAGGGGGACGGAGACAGGGACACCTCGGTCCTTGTCTGCCTCGTCCAGACTTTCCCCTTTCGCCCCCTCGACTCCAGTGCCCCTCCTTTCCTTCCGTCTGACCAAGAGGCAGCATGGCCAAAGGAGGGGGGAGGTTAGGAGGGAGCGAGGGAGGGCGGAGGAGACGTACCAATGCCAGGGGGAAGCGCCCCATTCGATGGATCTGTTCTCGACCGTATTAAAGAAGAGGACGACGCCCTCGGGCCAAAGCAAAGGGCATGCGGAGCTTTTCTCTTCCCTGCCTGCGCGCCAGAAGTACGAGTCGAGGAGGACGCTCAAGGCGATCCCTGCCCCGCCGAAAAGGGTGCCGAGGAGGAGGAGCTGGGACAGCTTAAGGTGCCGGCGGAGGAGGAGAAGAAGGAGGAGGGGCAACGCCAGGACGATGACATCGCACCGGAAGAGGGCCGTGGCCCAGGCAAGGTAGAAGAGACAGCGGGTGGGGGCACGGTCCAGGAGGGAGGCATACGCAAGGAGGACGAAGCCTAGGGCGAAGGTGTTGGGCAGCGTCCGGGACAAATAGAAAGGGAGATGGAACTGGGAAAGGGTGAGGAGGAGGAGGCATTGCCCCGTGCGGGAACCGAAGCGCGAGGCGGCCGCTTGTCGGAAGCGGAGGAGAGCTACCCAGAGGAAGAGGCCTACAACGACGCGCACCCCAAGTTGGACCGGTAACTTGGTGGCGGGGCGGAGGGAGGGAGGGAGGACGTGGAGCACAAGGTGTAGGGGTAGGGCAAGAAGGAGGGGTCCCCAGAACGTGCGGGGGACGGCCCCGGGAAAGAACCGGTGATCGTACGCAGCGAGGGAGGAAGGGGGGAAGGCAGGAAGGAAGAGGATGTCATGGGTAGCCTGGGTGTTGAAGCTTTCTTCCACCTAGGACGGGGGAGGAGGGGTAGAGAAACATGATGGCGTTGGAAGAATGAAGGGTGAGGGAATGCAAAGTGAAGGGATATTGGGAGAGAAGGAAGTGGGGCCAAGGGCGAGAAAAATAAGGAGAGAAAGGAGTAGAGAAGGGAGAGGGCCTGCAATACGCCAGCACTCAGCCAGAATGATATATCGCACAACCAACCGGGTCCTTTTACGTCAATGTACCTTATTGTAGGGGCATAGCCAAATATAGGATAAAATGACGGCCAGCAGGAGCAGGTCTAAGAAGGTAATATTCCCAAGAAAACTTGCCATGGCTGCTCTTGCATTCACGGTTGCCCCGATGGCCAACAATCTTTCTCAACAACTTTGAAGAAATGTTTCTTCTCTTATGTGCAGGGATGCTTTCTCCTCCAGGAAACGCTCAATATTCCTTGGTGCTGAAGCTCCCGTTGCACAGACAGACAGTCATAGGGAAAAGGCACTCGCAGCATAGAGGGTCTCATTCCATTGCTTGTAAGACCGCATCAACGTAAAAATCTGTAGCGTGTATCGCAAATATATGAGATCAGACATCTGCACTGCCGAAGTCCTTGCCGACTTGTAGAGGTAGCGACTCCTTTTTTGCAACATTTGTGAATGCACAAACCCTTGAAAATGCCTACGATCTTCATGACATATCCGTTGACGTTTCCGCGAAGCAGCACTCATGAATAAGCATTAATCACAACACGACCTACGACACTTGTATACCATTCTTATTCCCTTGATTGTTTTCGTATGAAGGTCGTCGCGCGACAATGAATATGACCGCGTGGTAATTTTGATATCGGGCTGTGCATTCAATTAAGGGCGTTTGCTGGCGGCCGTTTTGCTCGTTAAATTTGATTCAAAAAAGCGAAAACGACAGAAAAAAACAACCAATGACTTTGGCATCGGGGCAGCCTGACTACCCCTCTTACGCGTGACAATTGGACTGTTTCATTCCATTGGAATGATCGATAGCAACATTTCTTTCCGAAGCGCTCAGGTGTCTTCGAGGGCGGGAGGGGTGGTACAGGTGCGCTCGCTCATATCCCGGGCTATCATGGGCACTTAATGAGACAGTGAGGTGTCCCGCATATTCGGAGGGCTTTTTCTCTCTCGTAAGCTGTAATTTTGCCGCGAAGCCCGTATTCAGGTATCGGCAGAGCGCTTTGTCAAAGGTCATGCAGGCAGGATTTGGTATCAGGCGTGAAGACTTGACTTTCGGCATACCAAGAATGAGGAACATTAAGTTACGGCATTCGTTTCCTTTTCATCGTACATATTACTCAGCACGGTCACGATTCACGGTTTTGTACGCACGCAGGCTGAAAGCTTCTTCGATCCGGAAACAAGGTGGATGAAAGACATGCATACAGGAAGGATCTCACTGTAGTCGACCTGGCAGGCCTTGGGATCCGGCACTATACCTGTGCACATTTCATTCGCTTCTCACATCCGTCCACACAATGAGACGGTCTTACCTGACGTCTTTCCTCCTCCTGCTGGGCGTGACTTTTATCAATCTATTGGTACTTATATGCTGGACGCATTTCTCAGGCTCGACGCACGAACCCTATTTCCATCTGCCACGACCATGGAATCCGGCCTCGAAGACAGCGGGAGGGGCACAGGAGGGAGGAGTTCCGAGGAGGACGGCAGCAGTATCCAAAAAGGAGGTCGTCCGCGTGTTCATGGATTTCCCACAGTCGCGGGCGAGTTGGGGCATTGCCCACAATCGTGCTTTGGAAAGCATCCTCAGTCATTATCCGCGAGCGGAAGTGGTGGTTTTGGTAACGGCTCCAAGTAAGGAAGGAAGGAGGGAGGGAGAAAGGGAGGGAGGGGGCGTGGAGATGACGGAGTAGGAACTGGGAGGGAGAGAAAATGTGAGATAAAGTACAGGAAGGAATGGGTCCGAGTGGATTGCACGGCCCCGTCCTCTCCCTTCCCTTGCTCCTCCCTCCTGCCTTTCCCCTCTCTGTATGAACGGGCAAAAAGCTACGTGGGCACCGTGTCAGACTCGAAGATGAGGCACGCATGGGGTACTCTCCCCAATGACTCACTCGATCGCCCCCCCCTAACTCGACAGGAGACCACGCGAAGCTTGCCTTCGCCGATGCCCTGGGGGCGACCCATTTCCAACGCTACCAGAAGCGCGGGTACAATGTCTCGGTGCAAGTCATCAACGGGGCCTCGTTCCTGAACAATGCCGGCGTGGATCCTGGTGAGCTCACCCCAGACAAGGCGGTCTGGGATGAGGCATCTCTTTTCTCCCTCCCTCCCTCCCTCCCTCCCTCCCTCCCTCCCTCCCTCCCTCCCTCCGGTCGAGTAATTTTTTTCCGTATGAAACCTCCCACAATCCCTCCCTCCCTTCCTTCCTTCCCCTCCCGTCGAGAAACATCTTTTATCATGCGGTCTCCCCCCTCCCACCCTCCCTCCCCCCCTTCCTCCCACTCTGTTCGAGTGATTCTTTGTTGATGCACTCGCTTGGCTCCCTCCATCCCACCCTTCGCTCCCCTCTCCCCCGCTTCAGACCTTCCCGGACAAGATTGGTACCGGCATGCGTTGCGCAAGCCCGCGCTCTCGGGGGCATCTTGCGTTGGGTGCTACAACCCTGCGAATGCGTACGTCGTGGGGGGCGAAGGCGGGGAGAGAGGAAACGTCTGGGGTGGGCTCTGGGCCAACGTGCTCGGCGGACGACCACGCGAGAGTCTCAGGAGTCGATGTTCCTCATCTTCGATGACAGCTCTCAGCGTCCTCTGGCTTTGTCGGTGCCGCGGCCCGCATTCTCTTCTTCCATTCTTCCTTCTCACCCCTCTCACCTTGCCGTCTTTTTCCTTTTCCTCAGGTATGCTTCCAAGACATTAGAATACCAAATCTCTTCAGCCACCTTCCCTCTCCCACTGCTCATGTACATCCGCCTGGCCCACCTCTGGAGAGAAGGAGGGTACTACACGGATTTCAACGTCTTGTGGCATCGCCCCTTTCCCCCCGCGCGGTGAGTGGCGTAGATAGGGGATGGGAGAAGCGGAGGATGGGAAGGAATGGGAGGAGGAGGGAAAGGCATGTGGACAGCAGTACGCTTGAAAATCACAGCGGTGGATGCCGTTTCCCCCTACATCCGTCCCGAGGACTGCGATTTTTAAACTCTTCCTCCATTTCATTTCTTTCTCTCACTCTTCTATCTCTGGGGACTCTCTCCCTTCCTTTCAAACACCTCCTTGCTCTCTTCCGCTTTTCATTTCCTTTTCCTGTACCCGCATTGCTCTTCATTTCACCACTCTCTCTCCTCTATCTATCTATCTCTCTCTTCTCTCTCTCTCTGTCGTCTTGGCCCTCCCCACCCGCTCCCTGCTTACCGCCTTGTCTTCTCATTCCTTCTCCTCATCCTTTCTTTCTCCTTGGTATTCCCAACCAGGTACTTCGACGTCTCCCTACGTGCCTGTTCGCCGGTCGACAAGGAAGGCCTTCAAGCGCATGTAAATACATTGCAGGAATCCTTCAATAGGACAGGGAAAGAGCCCCCACAGGAAATGGTAGGGAGGAAAAGAGGGCCCGAGGGAAGGAGAGAGGACGAGCGCATGCAATGTAGGGGGGTCACAGGATGGGTAGGAGCCAGGAGCAAGCGTGGAGAGGATCTCAGAGAGGGACGTGGCGGGTGTGGCGAGCCTCGCTTGTCCATGGCAGATAAGCGCACTCCCCTTCCAGGAACTTTGGAGAGAAAAACCTGGTCGTGTGTTTGCTTAAAGGCTCAAGAGGAGAGAAGAGGCGAGAGAGCGATCGTTCTGCATGCATACATACTATAGAAATTCCTAGATCTCGACCAGACAGAAATTAATGGGCTCAATTGCCTTCGTTTCCTGGGAGTGATGGAAGCAAACCACGACAGCAGGATTATTGTGAGTCGTTCATCATCACCAAAATCACCATCTCTCCACCGTCATTTTCTATGCCACACAGCGGATGTCCTTTTCGACACCACCCTCGGGAGCCTTTCCGTCGATGCACATGCATTTCTTGAAGCACGATCCCGTCCTAGCATGTAAGTGAGAGGAAGCAAGGGGCTCAAAGTCGACATCCAGGGAGAGGGCGTTCCAGAGGGTCCAGTCGACACGTGTCGAAAGCATGCAGAGATCGAGGAAGGAATGGGAAACGTAGGGAGGAGAGAAAGAGGGGGGGAAATACGGAGGTTTATGTAAACGCAGGGATGAGGACTCACCAAGCACATGCACCGCAGGCGCCATGCTCAGACTTGGGGACCCGGAGAACGAAAAATGCTACGCGGAGAGCGACGATGTGAGTCGGTGGGCGCTTGTCGCACGCATCGCGCCGCGCCCGAGTATCTTGGCGCTGGGCTTCCTCTCTCACTCTTTCGTTGTTGCAGGCTTGCTTTTGTCTAGTCGACTGCTTTCCTGCTCTCCGTCGATGTGGCTTTCCCTCTTTTGTTTCGGTTTCGTTCCGTCATGTCTGTCGAGTGTTTTTCTTCTCCCCTTTCTCTTTCTTGCTGCCCACCCGTCTTCGTTGCATGTCTGTCGAGTGTTTCCTGTGCTCGAAGCCACTGCGCCAGATGCCGACTGCTGCTTGTGTGTTTTATTCACTTCCCTTCCCCTACCACCTCCCCACCCTTGTCCCTTCCTCCATGCCCCGTCAGTACGGTCGGGAGTGCGTCATCGCCATTATGAACAGATGCATCGTCCAAGAGAACACCACTCTGGCTGAGAAAGAGCTCTGCGTCATACAGGAACGAAAGTCGCCGGGGCAACTGCCCGCTTCTTCGTCCTCTCCCCCGCGGGCCCCTTGCCCCCCCTCACACTACAGCACGATGCGCGTGCGACAAGGCCATGTCGTCGAGTGGTTCAATTGCGACCTGAGGGCGGGCATGTCACTTCCGTTGGCGGACGATTGGAGGCAGGACCCCCGTGTGGTAAGGAGGATAGGAGGTTGGAAGGGGTAGGGAGACGGAGGTACTGGGAGCAGTGTGCCTGGTGGGAAAGGATAGGATGGAAATAATGCATCAGGGAAGAAAGGAGGGCAAGTCCCAGATCTTAATGTGCATGGCTTATCCTCTTCTGTCCATCTTCAGATCCGCTCGCACGCCTTGTGGATGGGCCCGTACGTCAGCATGGGTGTCATCCCCACGCCTACCTCCATGTTTCGGTGGGATAACCCTTTCTCCATTCCGTCCACCCACCCGGACTCCCTGTACGCCCGCGCGACTGCCGACGTGATTGCGTTGCACAGTTGGGCTCCTGCACAGTCCTGTCCCAAATTGGGGTTGGAGGCTGGGGTGCAGAAGGCAGCGGAAGGGAGATGTACCTATTCGGAGTACATCGAGGGCACCCGAATCTGTGCGCCGTCGTTCTTTATCCCCGGGGTGCAAAAAGGGGCGTCGACCTTCCTCTTTGCGAAGTTGAGCCGGCATCCGCAAGTGCTCCAGGTGGGTGGTGGAGGAAGGAGGGAAAGAGGAAAGGGGGGAGAGAGGTGGGGGGACAAGTGAGGAGGAGGCAATTCTTTTGCTCCTTTTTTCCTTTCGAGGCGCTTCTGGTTCTCTTCCGTCGCTGCAAAGCAACATTATACGTCTTAGTCGATGGCTTTTTCCTCACACTACCGTTCTCTCTCGTCCTCATTTGACACTTGATCCGCCCATCTGTGGCCCAAGTGTGCATCTCCCAGCCGGCTTCCTCTATCTCTCTTACCCCTTCTTCGTCACTTCCAATTGGATCGCGCCAGCCTGACGAAATGTCTCTCCCTCATTTCCCTGCTTTTCCCCGATTAGTCCATCGCCGGGTCGCAATATAAGGAGGTCGGCACGTATACCACACGCCGGGACCGGTACCCTTACCGCAGCGAGTTCTATCCCTATACTGCGCCAGGGGTAAGTTGTCGCCCGACGTGGGGATGGAGGCGGACCTTACTCGGAGTAAGGGTATGACGTCACACGTGCCTGTGTCAGGGTGACAGCCCTTACGTTGGCAGGAAAAACTTTCAAATTTTGATGTCTGCGGTGTTGTTACGTGGAGGTTTTGGTGTTGGAAGCTTGTGCATGCTCGTTCGATCGGTAGAAAATTGAGATAAAGAGCCTTAAAGTCAACGCATCCTTCCCCTGTCTCTGCATGCCTTCTCGCCCTCCTTTCACCGTCGAGTCCGACACTTGCCGTCTCGAACTGCTCGCAGGAGACTCACTCGGTCGTCGCATCACACACATGCCTCCCTCTCACAATCCTCCGTCCTCTCCGCCCCTCCTCAAACCTCTCCCAGGAACCTTTCCATGTCGGAGACGCCTCGGTCCCCTACATTTCCAGCTTGCAGGCTCCCGAGCTGATTTTGAAAGACAATCCTCGCGCCAAATTTTTGTTTTCCCTTCGCGATCCAGTGCTTCGTGCCTGGAGCGACTATAGATACCAGAAATGTAAGTCCTACAGATATGTCGCACTCCACATTTCTGTATTCATCGTTCATCATTCATCAGCGGTTGTGACCCAATCAGTTGGGAATCCACCTTTCAACAATATCTCCCATTTTCAACCTTCACCTGGGCGTTGACCCCATGCTTCGTCTGAATCTATACCCAAGACTTAACACGCACTGGACGTTTCTCGATGGTCTTGTTCATCACACCCTTGCTTTCCCAGCTCTGTACAGTACAAAGGGTTGGACCTTCAAGGAGGTCGTTCGAAAAAGCATCCAAGAATTGCAGGTGCGTGCTTGCAACGATGACAGGGGCGACGGAAAAAGAAAGGAAGAATGAGGCGTAAAGGAGAAATGTACTTTCTCGTAGGAAAATAACTTTTTATGTTCATGTCCTTATGAATGAACACCCCATAGGACTGTTGTGCGCAGATTCCTGAAATCGAGCCTCAAGGCGAAAAGGAGAAAGAGAAAGAGTCAGCAAAAAAAGCTCAGCAGCAAAAGAATCGAATGAGTCGAGATTTGCGAGAGGAGGATCAAGATCACTGCGAAAGATTGGATGCTTACGCCTTTTCTCGCTGCAACCAGTCCGATCCGGGACGCATCGTTTCTCGAGGTCTGTACGTCATTTTTATCAACCATTACCTAGAGCACGTCGCCGCGGACAATTTGCACGTTGTGACAGTAGAAGAAATGAAGGTGCGTGGGAGAGAGTAGATTTAGATGGGATAGGACGCAAGGGGAGCGACATGGCGGGGTTAGGCCTCGACATAGCACCACGGCCTCGTCCGGGCGCACGTGTTACCTGGCGACAGATGTCCCTCCTCGCAATCATTTTTACCCGGTGCCTTTCCTCCTTTCCATTCATGTTGCAGGAAAATCCAGTCCTAACCCTCGGTCGCGCGGCCTCTTTTCTGGGGCTCTGTCCGTACGATTGGAGCCGCGAAGACCTCGATCCTGTCCTCGTCACCGGATACAAGGGACCGGCGAAGGAGGATGGGGGGCTTGACGAGGAGATAGAGAGGGAACTCCGGGCGTTCTACCGTCCGTTCAATGCCAGGCTTTACGAAGTCCTTGGACGGAATCTAGGGTGGGAGAAGGAGGACAGGAACGCGTCTATGGAAGAGACCGGTAGAAGGAAGGATGTAAGACTAGCAAATACATAATATGTAGAGCTTTGCATGGAAAGGGTACAGGGATTCTACTTTTCTTGACCCGAAACAGTACTTTTGGGCTGCGCACGAGCCGTGAACTTCGCTCTGCGGCGTTGCATTTCACTTTACATGAAGGACGCACACATTGAAGAACAAAAATAATCAGCAAGGCACACGTTCGTGACTTTGGAAGCGACGGTAGGAATAGATGAGGGGGGAAAAGTATCAGGAAAGTCCACCATTGGGCCGAGCGAATTTTTTAAAGCAACGACAGGACCTTGCGGACGTCCCATTTCGAATGAATGTACTTCAATTTCTGCTTTGACTACGGGCGCTCAGGGAGCGCGACATCCCTACACAACGATTCAGGCGCGGGACGTTTATTGCTCACCTCGCCCAAACTTACTTATCGCGGACCATGCGTTTTTCTGTGCGTGTTTTCTCCCTGTTAAATTCCCAAAACACCCTGTGGAGACTCTTTGACTGCTACCCTGTCGACATGTCACCTTGACGTTCTCCCAGAGTATTCCGCGTGATCTTACTGGCCGGGTAACGGTGGCTTCTCGAAGAAGAAGGCGAAACCACAGAAGCCGTAGGCGGTAATAAGCAAGGACCCTAACAACCAATTGGATTGCGCGTTGAGCAAGACCGGCTGGACGACAATCAGGCTCATGATCAATGCGATGATCTGGTGGAAAAAAGTGCAAAGCGGTCAGAGCTTTACATGGCAAGGATGAAGGATCGAACTTTCCAGGGGCCTTCGTCCTTTATCTTTTTTCGTACGAAAAGTGCATGCGCAAGGACGGTACCTACCTCAATGGGCGGGAATTCAAGCGTCATGTCCTGCCCTAAGGCCCAGCCTGCGAGCGTGAGGGACGGAATGACCAAGAGGGCGATCTGGGTCGAGCTACCGACCGCAATGCCCATCGCCAGCTCCATCCTGTTCTTGGCCGCGACCGTGACTGTGGACCGGGGCACATGAGGGAGAAGGCATCAGGGAAGATCACGACGTGAGCATGCCGCGCGCGTTGGGGGCGTGATGTTTTTCTTTTCCCAAAAATGCGTCAGTCCTGGCCCCCAAAGCCCTCATAAAATGCTCCTTCTGAGCAGATATTCTCATTTCCAAAGGTTTTTGAGAGACAAGTGGATGCACTTCGTTTGACATCGTGCAGCAAACACACGTCCTGTCCCGCCAGCCGAACCACCCAGCCTGCCCTCCCTCCTTCCCTCCCTCCCTCCGCTTTCCCTCACCTGCGGTCATGTGCTCGGTGGCATTTCCTACCAGCGGCAAGAGAATGACGCCCACGAAGGTCTTGCTCATCCCGTACGCATCACTCATGCCATCGATAGATGTGACCACCAGGTTGGAGAAGAAGGAGACGATGAGCGCGACGACCAAGAGGCCCGCCATCGACCCCCACAGGCCCAGGTCCACATGGTCCTCATCCCCGTCGTCCTCCTCCTCCAGCGTTCCTGCTGCCGCGTCGCAAGAGCCGGAGTGGGTGTGCTGGCTGTGGCTGAGGCCCACGGCGTCGCAGACGTAGTGTGTGTGGTGCGGGCAGTGGAAAGGTTCCACCGGCAGCCCCGACAGGGAGGGAGGGAAGGCGGGTTCCACGTTGAGGGTCAGGACGGTCTGTGGGGGCAGGGAGGGGGGCAGGGAGGGAGGGAAGGAGGGAGGGAGCGAGGATGAGCTGGAGGGAGAGGCGATATCGTGCCTGAATCACACGCACCTTGCCGTTGCCACCCTCCTCGTCCTCCTCCTCCTCCTCTCCCTCCCCCCCGCCCTGGTGCTCCCCCTCGAACAAATGCTTGTGCGTGACGAGTTGGAAGACGATGAGCTGCAAATACATAGACAGGAGGAAGAAAGCCGCACCCGGGAGATGAGGAGGATGTGGGCCTTGCTGAGTTTGTAGGTGTGTCTGAGGAAGAGGGGTGGGGAGGAAGGGGCGGAAGTGGGTGCATCGGCCTCCTTATTGATCCTTTGGGCATAGAAAGCATGGCGTTCTGCCCCTCGATTCGTCTCCTTCCCTCCTGTCTACCCTGCCTGTTCCCGCACTGTCTGTTCCCGCCCTCCCTCCCGCCCTCCCTCCCGCCCTCCCTCCCGCACCCGATGGGCGTGGGGATGACCAGGGCCAGACAGGCCAAGAACAAGAGGGAGAGATTAGCCACCCCCGCCATGCTGTTGAAGCGCTGTTCCTTGTGGATGATCCCGCCCACCAAAAAACACGAGCCCGTGATCAGCAACAAATTCGAGAGGATGGAGCCCAGGAGGGAGGCTTGAACGACGCGGATTTCTCCGTGAGAGAGGGCCTGAACGCCGATCACCATCTCTGCAAAAAGAGAGGGAGGGAGGAAGGGAGGGAGGGAGGGAGGGAGGGAGGGAGGGCAGGAACGAGGAGTGTTGGCCACGACCCGGAAGATGCTGTGAAAGATGGACAAGGTCCGCAGCACGCTCCCCTCTCTCCCTCCCCCCTCCTCCTCCCTCCCTCCTCCCTCCCTTCCGCACCCATCAAAATTCCCAAAGAGAGCGGTTGACCAGCCCCCCGATCGTATCACCGAGGTGCTCCGCCACCTCCTCTGTCAGGTCCGCCCAGGATGGCGGGCGGGGGATCAGGCCTGGGGGAGGCGGGGGAGGGCGGGAAGAGGGCGGGGGAGGATGATGGGCATGCGAGTGCAAAAACGGCGGTTTCACTAAACTCGAACTTGCCCCGCGCCATTTTCAAAGTGACTTCTCTGAGCCCCTTTCTTCAGCTCGCTTGATCCCTTTTGCAAGCCTTCCACCCCTGTCACTGCCATCGCCTTGGTCCGCCCTCCCTCCCTCCCTCCCCCTCCCCCCTCCCTCCTCCCTCTCCCATCCTAACCCGATATATCAACCGGCCTTCACCAAGGAGAGACCCAGGAGCATGAACAAACGAAAGGTATCCCAAACCCCCCCCCTCTTCCTCCTCTCCCTCCTCCCTCCTCCCTCCCTCCTCCCTCCCGTCCTACCCAGAGCGACTTTGGGGGTAGAGCACGAGAGGGACTCATCGAGGGACTCGTTGCTTTCGCGCCGAGAGACCGTCTCCATCGCGGTGCATCCTTTTCGATGCGCTCTTTGCTGCCTGAGTCCGAGGGGGAAGGAAGGGAGGGAGAAGGTACGGGCCCGGGGGGGGGGGATAGGAAATGGAGTGTTCAGGCTGAGTGCCACGACCGCTCAGTGGCTGTTGTGGGAGGTGGTAGTTTGCAACTCGAACGCTACAACAAGAGGAGCTCTCGCCTCCGTCCTGTTCCATCATGCGGTGCACCCCGTGGCGTCCCCTTCTCCATATCCCTCCCTGTCGCCATCGGCTTCATCGCCTGCATCATACTCCCACGCTTTATATATTTACACAACACACATCACTTTCCCGTGTCAACACATCACCGTCTTTATCCCATCCCGCACACATGCTTTGTTTTGTTTCCGTGTGTCCATTCAGTCATGTAAATAAGAACATGAGCAATGCACTGAGAACGTACCTGTCCCGTGTCCCTCCACTTTTGTCGATGGAACCATTCCCATTGCATCCTGTGTCTGCCCCGGGGGGCTGAGTCGAATTGGGGGTGACGGGGGAGCTGGGAGACCTCTCTCGCCGCACACTGGGACCCGCTGGCATTTTTCGGCGTCAATTAGGCCTTTTTTGTGTATGCTCGTGGGTTTTCTTTTCCGCTGGCCTGGGTCATGCGCTGTCTTTAGCGTGCGCACGTGCCAATGCTAGCTTTATGATGCTGTCTTTCCCCGAGGACACTTAAAGTGGCCCGTTGATGGAAATATGCAGCCTTCGAGGCGTTACTCTGAGACACGCCTGTTCTCAGACTTTTGGTCCTATATATCGATGCAGAAAGCATATGGCGTGAGCAACCGTGTCGGAAAATCTCCTTGTAATAGAGCTTCCGAGACGGATGAGATCACATCCACGACAGCATGTCGTTCGTTCGATGTGTTACGGCCCTGTGATCATCCTCCTCATGGTACAAAGCCGAGTGGCTGAACTTGTTTGGAACCGGACAGATTCGCTCTGCCGTGTCCGTAAATCCATCCCGACAGGCAAGCCGACAATATAACAATGTGGTCTTAACCAGAATCTTTCGTCTTCAACCACATATCTATCTCGTTGCTGATGAGGTCAGACACTCCGTGCTCGGCAGCGCCGGGGTTATCGTCGCGCGTGCATATTGAAACACTTCTGTTGCAACGACAGCTGTAGAGACAAATTTTGGCGTCAATTCTTTCGAGGCAAATTCTCAGAAATATAAAGTTTTACACACAAGTGCCTTACGACTCGAGACAAACATGAGTGTTGCCAGCCTTCAAGAATTTAATGTGATTTTAATGGACACACGCACGCCCATCTTACCCCTGCACGGGAGGGGAGACGTACGATGTTTTAAAAGATCTTTAAAATGTCAGTGATTCTTTCCCGTTCATATTTCGCGGGTAGAGGGGTCATGATTCCCTCGAACGCAGGCGTAAGTTACAAAGAACTGCAAATTAATCGCTGCTTGTCATCCAAATATGAGTTTATGGTTATCTCGTTCGTCTGTGCAGTGTTGTGTCATGAAATGGGCAAGACTCGCGGGGATGTTTGGCATTAGGGCCTTCATCCCTCTCGCCAGCAACTACGGGAATCTCGTGATGGATTGCGCCCCTCTCAGGGCGATGACGATGACGCTGTATGATGGATTGCGCCTCCTCCACCGCGATGACGATGACGATGTATGATGGATTGCCCCCCTGTGATCATCGAGGAGGATGATGTCTATGATGATAAATGCCCCATCCTTTCTTCGTTTCCTCTTCTTGACCTTCTGCGGGCCTGCGTCCCGCCGTGTGCAGCCGAGGCGGGCCATGACCGTCTTCAAACCCTCAACTAGACCTGGCATTGGACTCCGTGGCCGCTGAGAAGCTCCCATATCAGGAATCGATCCATTTTTGCTCGCAAACATGCTCGAATCTTGCCGATGGGGTTGTTTGGATGTTCACGTCAGCATGATTCAAAAAACCAGGGCATCCGCACGGTCCTTACCAAAAAGGGGTGCGACGAATGTGCAACATTTGGAAGATACATCACTCAAGCATGGTCTAATCTCTCGTTCACGTGCTATCTCCACTGCCGATGCTTCATTTTTAGGAAGCCTCCTGGGACCGACTGCTTTAGATATTCTAATTTTAGACCTCTTCCTTCCTTGCGCCCCCAGGAGACAGGCTTTCCAAAGAAAACCGGGCGCGCGTTTATCATGGGTGTGGTACAATTTTCAAGGGCACTAGCAGTATCTTGCATCATGTTTTTCGTGGGGGTGGAAGCCTTTCCGAAGCTCTTGACCGAAGGCAAGAAATGTGCGACGCCTCTAGCGGTAAGTGACACGACTTGAATACGCTCACTTCCCATACACGCCTGAGAAAGGAAAATCCTCATCGACATTTCCTTGTACTGCCACGCGTGCAGATCGGGCAATCGATAATGGGCGCACCGGTCGAATTGGGAAAAGACGAAGTTGTGACGGTAGGGAGGGAGAACAAGGGGCATGGGGCGGGGGGAAGGGAAGGAAATGAGGCACGCCTCCGCCCATTGCATGGCTTCTGACCCTGCGTTTTTTCTGGTATATTTTCCAAGGTCACACGGGCTGATGGCACGGCGATGAAGAGTGGGGATGCCTATAAGCCGGGAGAAACGCTCACAATCGGGTTGCCTCTCAACAGTACGAAGGGGAGGGCGGGATGGAGGGAGGGAAGGAAAGAAGCCTTTCTTTTTTTTTGTTCCAGTCATTCAGTGTGCTGGCACGTGAAGATAATGACGCCAAAAGATATTTTGCTGGCTTTCCCATGGGATGAAAGAAGCCATTCGAGCCCATTTCTTGTCCCACCGCCTGCATTCACTCCCATTTTTCCCTACCATGGCTCAGTCTCCGGCCAGCTCTCTCACCCTGCCCTCGCTCTCCTCCCTCCCTCCCTCCCTCCCTCCCTCCCTCCCTCCCCTCCGACCCGGCAGTCCCGGCTGTTTTCGAGCCTGGGGGGGCGGCTTCGTCGACGGGCTCTGCGGCGACCGGCGGATCCTGCCCAACGTCGATGGCTTTGCCGGTGAGAAGGGGCGGGACGGAGGGACAGGGTTGGAAGTGCCTGGAACACCGACGTTGACGGGGGAATCGTATTGGTATTCTATACGGTCTCTCGAGGCGACTGATCCACGCCCTCCCCCCTTCCTCTTCCCCCCCCCCCCGTCCCTCCTTCCCCAGAATACAAGGCTCCCAAGGACGGGCTGGACGTGATGATATGGGCCGGCTTTGCGGCCAAACATGGGGCGGTCACCGTGACGCAGGGTTTCCTGCTCAAGGGTAAGCAGGAGAGCGGGGGAAAAGGAAAGGGGAGGGAAAGAGTGGGGTGTTAAGACTGGGGGGCAGCGAAGGAATGATGGATTTGGATGGTGTCATAGATGGTGGGAGGATTCGGTGGGGCTCAAGATCTCTGGGATTCGGTGGGGCTCAAGATCTCTGGCCGTCCTTTCTCCCTCCCTGGCTTTAACGACTCAACCTGCCCGCCTGCCCTCCCTCCCTCCCTCCCTGGCTTTAACGACTCAACCTGCCCGCCTGCCCTCCCTCCCTCCCTCCCTTCCTCCCTCCCTCCCTCCCTCCATCCCTCCCTCGCAGGTGCCAAGGGCACGCGCGCTTTTCCCCCGGGAGTGGCTCCTCCCCCACCCTCTGCCTCCACCACCAACGTGGCCAAGAAAGGAGGCGCCGCTGGGAAGACCAGCACAGATCCTGCCAAGGAGGAAAACGAGGGGCGGCTCCGGGGGGGAATGTAGACGTATGGGGGCAGGGAGGACAGAGAAGAAGGAAGAAGGGGGCTGGGGTGTACATGTCAGGCTGTATACCGACGGCGAAGAATCAAGCACTGTTCGAAGAACAACCAACAAAGTGGTGACTCGCGATCAAAGTATAAGAAAAGCTTGAGGGTAGCACGGGATGTTTGATGAATTGGGAGGGTCTACGAGGCAGTTCACACAAAAAAAGAGACGGGACACAACGGAGAAATCCGAAAAGAATGTTAGGTAATGTGCATGGTAAAAAAGAATAGATGCATCGTGGAACGAAGGATTCGACGGCTGCTACCGAGGATCAAGGCCGTTTGAAACGGGTTGCACGGATGGTTCAGACCAGCACTGTATGATTTCACCATGATCGGTCAGATCGAAAAGACTGCAACAAACAAGAGAGATGTTGTCACTTTCGTTTGTTGTGCGCCTCAAGTGTCATCTTCAATCTTCTGCTTTAGGTGATAGCTCAAGGCGGTACGGCGATGACGACAAATATCTGCAGCAGCGACCCCTTGCCGAACTTAATTAGCAATGGTGAATAGAAGTAGGTCTAACGTTGCCTTTTATGGTATTGGTAGGTTTTAAAAACCGAGAGAAATGCACATGTCAGCAATTCATGCAAGAGGCCGTCGATCGGCCCATGGACTGAGCCCTCCATGTTTCATGGCCGCACTCCAAGGGAAAATGCGACCACGAACCAATGTCAAGTTTTTATGATAAGCCCTCTTCTCTTCCTTTTAGATCTCTCATGAGGGTACGTTCAGCAGGGATTTACTCGCAAAGAAATGTGGTGTTTTTGTTGCCTAACCCGTGGGCTATTGAACCTCCTCACTCCCTCCCTCCCCCAAAAAGTAATATGTGGCTCTTGACCGCTTGTCATGTCCGTACATTTCCCATTCCTGTGTAAATGCTGCAAGTAAGTGAACGCGCAGGATCCATACATCTCCTGTACTCTTACAGCATTTTATTGTTCCGGCGTGAACATGTCTCAAGGTTTTCAGCTTTGCTTTTCGAGAGAAAGCACCTAGAAGCGATAAACGGGACGAGTGCTTTGTCATACGCCAGTGTGCATTATCTCATCCAATAAGAAGATAATACCCACTCTTGTGACCTATGCACATTATTTTTCATACAGTCTCGGAAAGTATGGTATCAGGAGCGTCGAAAAAGAAAAAGAAAAAGGCAGCAGCAGCCCTTTCCCTTGCTGGCCCGACCTCCTCCCTCCTTAAAGCCGTGTACACACGCCTAGCCAACACACTGCACGCTCAGTTTGGCCTTGTATTAGTACAAAACAAGGAAAAAGGGCGCTATTGTCGCGCTCCTCCGCAGGGTTTTGAGCCCGGTCGAGTGCTTTTGGAGGAAGAAGCTTACATGTAAGTGCTGACCGTCTCCGCAGAGTACCTTTATGGTCGATGGAACGAGCGAAGAGGCCATTAAAAAGATCCAACGCTCCCATTTACGATCCTATGTTTTGTTTGTGTATACACAAAAATTTGGGACCGAACAGACTGTCCACATTTTCCACATGTACAGATGGGGCAACGGGCACGCGGAGTGGTGTTTGGAGTGCGACACTCCCAGTCATGCGAGCCCGGCCTGCCCTCGGATCCGTGCGAGCTATCCTCCTTCCATTGTTCCTTTGCTGCCCGCAATCGAAAATTGGATGATGGAGGACCTAGAGCGGGTACAGAGCTTGGACCGGGCCAGGGCGTGGATCAAGGTAATGGAGAAGGATGGGAGGAAAAGGAGGGAGCAAGGGAGGGAGGCAGGGAGGGATGAAAGGAAAGGAAGGCAGAGGAGGAGAATACGAGACGTGCATGGAGGTGCCTGGGTTCAGAGAAAAGCGTCAAACAGCGTCCTACGGGAAGCCATGGGGGAGCAGTCAAAATGGCGCGAAACAGGAACCTTGATGTAAGGCCCTCCCACCCACCACCACGACGCGACTCAGGCACTGATCCGCCTCCGTGCGGAAACGAAGGAGGGAATGGCAACGGCAGGGGAGAAAGAGAAAGAGGGCGGTGGATGGCTGGATCCGCTTTGGGCGTTGACAGCTTGCAACCTCGAGCAGTGTCTGCAGGACGCGAGAAAATTGGCTCACAAGTGAGGGAGGGAGGGAGGGAGGGAGAGAGGGAGGGAGGGAGGGAGAGAGGGAGGGAAAGGGAAGCCAAGATAGAAAGGAAGGAGAGCCTATGCATGGATGGTGTATCCATTGATTTCATTCATGCATGCGCGTCTTTGCCTTTAATTCCCCTTCCTCGGTCTTCCTCCAGGTTCCCCCGCCTCCTACCCTCCCCTCCTTCCTCCCCCTCCTCCCCTTCCGCCGCCTCGATCGCTGTGGCCGGTCGCCTCCTTGCTCTGCTCAACACCAACTCGCATGAGCTTGAGGAGCTGGGCCCCGGTTCCGGCCTCTTCCTCCATGCCTGCCTTCTAGAACATTCCTGTCTGCCGAACTGCGCCTTTGCGTGAGTCGTCTCCCCTCCCTTCCTCCCTCCTTTTTTCCCTCCTTTTTCCCCTCCCTCCCTCCTGTCCTGTCGTGCTCCCTCTCTGGTGCTCGTCTCTCGTTCTTTTGGCGCTTCACATGGCGCCTTGCTTGGGATCTGTCTTCTCCCCGCCCGCCCTCCCCCAATCACCGCGAGCCTCCCACTGATTTCCCCTCTTTGCAAATCCTCCCCACCCATTTCTTTACCCTGAATACAAGCACCTACGGGACCAAATTACGCTTGGTCTCTCTCACCGCCATCCCGCCCAACGGCTCTCTCTCGATTGACTATGCCAATCTTTATTACTCCCCTGGTGCGAAGGGGGGGAGGGAGGGGGGGAGGGAGGGGGGAGGGAGGGGGGAGGGAGGGGGGAGGGAATGGGCCAGGAAACAGGGGAAGAAGGGAAAAAGAGGATGGGCAACAAAGACGTTCGTGCATGTGACCAGGTCGATTCCCTGCTCTCTTACCCTCAGTCGCCGCGCGACGGGCCCTCCTTCAGGAGTCCTACGGCTTTTTCTGTCAATGCGTGGCTTGCCAAGGCCAAGCGCCCGACCGGTCCCGTGCTTTTCGCTGCCCTGCCTCTCTTTCTCCACCGCTTCCTCCCTCCTCCCCCGCCTGCAGTCGCCCGGGTGCGAGGGCGGCGTAGTATGTCCCTTTGGGGACGAGGAGGAAGGGAGGGAGGGACGACCGCATGAGCCCAGCGTGCCGACGAGATGGCGGTGCCTGCGGTGCATGCGAGAAGCAAGTCCCACGGAGGTCCGTGGGAAGCCGGCCCCCCTCCCTCCCCCCCTCCCTCCCTCCCTTCCTGTCTCCCTCCCTTCATCCTCCCCCTCTTGTTCCTCTGGGTCGGTTTCGAAGTCGCTTGCTTCTTGGCTCGCACCGCTGAGAGACCTCCGCATAGCATCCGAGGTTTGCCTCCATTCCTATATCGCTGCTTCCATCCTCCGTCATCCAAGTGTTATCAAGGTCTTTATGTTCCTCTTTCTATATATTGGTAGATTGCGGCCTTCCAGGCGGCGGAAGAGGAGATTTTGGGAGCCGAGAGCGAGGACGAGGGCAGCGACGAGGACGAAGAGAGAGGAGACAGGAGGAAGGAAGAAAAGGAGGAGGAGGAGGGGGAGGAAAAAGGCGGGAAGGAAGGGGAGAGGGTAGACGAGGGGAAAGTAGAGGCCGTGGAGGAGGAGAAAGTGGATTCCCTGTTGAGGACGCTGCCCTTGGTCCATCCGACCCACTTTGCGGTTTTGAATGCAGTGGAGGTGGGAGGGAGGGAGGGGGGGAAGGAGGGAGGGAGGGAGGGCACGACAGGGTTCGGAAGCACGAGAGGGGGCAAGGGGTGGAAGGAAAATGTGTCATTCGCCTCCTGCCCGTGTCCCTCAGCCCTTCCTTCTCCATCTTGTATAAGAGCACCGCCCACCGTCTGATACGAGACCCGTCTTCTCAGAGCGTGCGATATTGGGAGCGCGTCCTAACTATTGTCAACGAAGGCCTCTCAGACCTGTACCCTCCTCCGGTGGGTGCTTAGAAGGAAGAAAGGGGGAGAGGAGGGAGGGGCGGAGGGAAGGCGAGGGAGGACGGAATTGACGGGATTGAAAACTTTGCTTACCTCCCGCTTATCCCGATTGTGCTCGGGATAGGGAGGAAAAGGATACGCACATCATCCAGAGCTCGCCATACTGCTGGATCGCGTCGCCCAGGTACCTCCTTCGCTCTTTATTTCCCTTTGGTACTTCCCTCCCTGCTTCCTGATCTTCCTCTTCTCATCTAATACAAAGACAACGTCCTTTCTCCTCCCACTCTACTGTCTTTCCTCTTCCACGTCTGGTCGCTGACATGGTCTGATCGCCCACCGCCTCCCTTCCTCCCTCCTTCCCACCCTCTTGTCCCCCATCCGCCCTTTCCTATCTAGGTGAAAGCCTCGGCAGGGGATACAGAGGGAGCCAGGCAATGCTGGGCCGCGGCCTATCAGTGCGCCTCTCTGCTGACAGGCCCGAACTGGGTCCCCACCATTGACTTACGCCGGTATGTTTCCCTCCATTCTCCTTGTATGTTTATCTCCATTCTCCTTGTATGTTTCCCTCCATTCTCCTTGTATGTTTATCTCCATTCTCCTTGTATGTTTCCCTCCATTCTCCTTGTATGTTTATCTCCATTCTCCTTGTATGTTTCCCTCCATTCTCCTTGTATGTTTATCTCCATTCTCCTTGTATGTTTCCCTCCATTCTCCTTGTATGTTTCCCTCCATTCTCCTTGTATGTTTCCCTCCATTCTCCTTGTATGTTTCCCTCCATTCTCCTTGTATGTTTATCTCCATTCTCCTTGTATGTTTCCCTCCATTCTCCTTGTATGTTTCCCTCCATTCTCCTTGGGCATGGATTGTTGAAGAACCTCGTATCATTAACCCCATTGTTGGCAGACGGGTACTCGCATTGATCCTCGTCCGTACAGCGCCAGGTTTTCTCTGCTTGTTCATGGATGGGGCTGACTTCCTCCGCTTCCCTTTTCTGCCTGCTTCATGTTCCACGAATGGATCCGTGTCACTGCATGTATCGCGCACATACCTCCCTGGACACATCTATCTCTTCTCTATTCCTCCCCCCCACCCCTCCTCACTCCCTTTCTCGTTCCCTCCTTTTCCCTTTCATTTCCCTTTCCTCCCCTCTAGCCTCGCGGAAGACCCACCTTCGACGAGAGAGGAAGTTCTCTCTTACTATAACGAGAGAGAGAAGATCCTGAACCAGATTTCCGACGACATGAAGGAGGAAAAGGTAAAGAGGAAAGAGAAGGAGCGAGGGGAGGAGTTAGGAAAAGAGAAATGTGTAGGATCTACGCTTTCTTTGTCAGAAAAACTGCCGAATTGGGCTCCAGAAATAGAAGGCTCGGGAAAAGGCAGGAGAGCTCCAACGGTGGATGTTGCCAAGGCTTGTACAGCCTCCCGTCACAAGCTCAGTCGACCGACGCGTCATTCCATACATTCTAACCTGTCTATCGTCCAATCAGATGGTGGGCAAACATAGTATTGAACTAGATTGGAAGGCATTGAAGGTGCGGCTTGGGAGCGAGGAAAGCCGGGGAGCGCTCGAGACCCAGGTGAGGATCTGGGATGGATAGAGGGGTGGGGAATGCGGGGTAGATTGAAAAGAATATGCAAAGGTGATCACCATCTCACCCTTGTTCGGGGCGCAATGGCCACATAATGATGAGCTTTCAAATTGACCTCCCTGTCTCGTCCTCCTTTCTACTTTCTCCCCTTCCCCATCACCCTACCTCCCTTTTGCTTGTAGGGGATGGTCATCCTTGACAATGCATTTGGAGAGACAGGCGCGAAGGCCATGCGAGAAGAGATCGTCTTTTTGGCTGAAAGAGGCTTGATGACTCCAAATCAAACACGCTTTGGCCCGCATGAGGTGCGGTACGAGGAAGAGATAGGAAGAAGATGGAGGGGATGTATATATACATGTGTGCATGTCCGTATATATTCAATGACTTTGCATGGATATGCCGTATATTGATGTGTACACGCCTTCCATTTTCAAGCTGCACAACTCTCCTCTTGTATGTATATCACCTCTTACTCTGCGTATTTCCATCAGGTGTTTAGAAAGCCGTTCATATGGGAGGCGGACATGCACGACCCATTACTACGCGCAAGAGTCCCCATCTTAGGTGAGGAGGAAAGTGTTAAAGAGGGGAGATAGGCCGGCATTCCATGCAAAATTTCCTACTAAGCCTGGAAGACACGTGTAGACATGTCCGCTTCCATTTATTTTCCGTTCCTTTTGTTCCCTCCACAGCCTGTACCTTCCTATGCGGTCAGTCATTTGGCAAATTTAGCTCTGACTCTTCCTTTTTTTCTGCCTTTCTCTCATTTCCCATTCCCGCCTTCTCGGTACTTCTGCCTATTCATCAGGCTCCCTCCTGGAGCGGGAGGCTTTGACGGAAGGCCTGACGCCTGCCCTTCCCCCTGGCCTGGGAGGCCTGCGAAGAGGGATGAAAGGGCGGGCGCTCAAGGTCCAGCGAAATGGAGGAGGAGGGGGCAGTTTTGCGTGGCACTACGATAATCCAGGCAAAGGCAGTCAAAGAAGACTTACTTGCTTGCTATATTTAAACCCGGGATGGTAATGTTTGAGAGGGGGGAGGAAAGGAATAGGATGGGTAACAAGGAGTGACGATGAAGAGCTCAGTGCTCAAGTATACACTCTGACACATCGCTATATCCAAGCGACCTCGACGTTCGTTGTTTCGAGATTCTTTGTCCCATACCCGAATAACGCCTGACAACATGTCTGGATCGCACAATCGACACCTTTATCAATTCTATGCACCGCATCATCCCCTAGGTGTCAGGAGCATGGAGGGGAACTGGTCTTGCAGCCCTTTTTGGAGGGGTCTCCCACCGTGATAGCACCCTTGATGGACAGGATGGTCATTTTTCGGTCTGTCATACTCTCCTTCCCTCTTCCAATCGTCTGTCTTGCCCATCTTTCTCTCCACGATACCATTTTAAGTATTTTCTTTCTCAGAATCGTCTCTTTTGCCCCTGTAGCCTTTCCCCCATCCCGTGCACTATCACTATTTCCCTTTTTATAAGTAGACCCGCCCCTCTCACTTTTCCAATCCCTGTCTAGGAGCGATGCTATGCTTCACCGCGTAATGCCTGCCCACCATGAGCGTTACTGTCTGACTGTTTGGCTCGACGGGGATCACAACGTTAATTCTGAACGAGATCTGCAGGTAAAACCAGTCCCCTCTGTCGTGACTTTTCGCCCTGTCTCTTTCCCTTGGTTTCCATCCAATGTGATCCTAGGTCCTCTCTCATTTCCCGCTTTCTTCTTTCTCACGTTTTCCTAAGTTCAGCTCCATTGTGAAACTTATTCCTCGTGTCAGTCAGAACAAAAAAGAGGGCAAGTTTTTATTTTAAAAAAAAGACTCTGGTTAGATACTTAAGTCTATTCTCACACCGTTCTTCACTCCGTTTCACACGGCAGCTCCGTTTCTCTTCCGCCGAAGCTGCCGACCCTGAAGTTCTGGCTCGAAAGCTTCGATTTTCTCCTTCTCAGCGCTTGGTGTCGCGTGCTGTCTATGCAGAGGAATACCAAAAAAGTTTGCGAGAGTGTATGGCGGGAGACACACCAGGTGAGGTGAAGAGGGGAGGGCAAAAATCAGTAGTAAGAGAATGAAAGCCATGATTTAATTTGGTTTCTTTGCTACGTATGCTTGGAGACTCATCCTCCACCACATTCTGTCAGAGGTGATAGGCTTTGACTGTTTCGTTTTCTTGTTTGGACTTATCAGCTCTATCCCCTCGTTGGGAAGCAAAGCAGTCTTAGGAGGGGAGAGAGGGAAAGAGAGAAGCTTGGTTAGTCGAACTAGATTCTCGCCATATCCTTTAGTTGCGTGGAATTTCTTTCGGGTCGGATAAGATTAACGCGAGTCTTCTCCAATCTTTGTAACTAGGTGCCAAAGAGATGCTGGCAGCCCATGACGATCACGTGCAGGCAGTCAAGCAGAATCCTGCCATGCAGGCGCTCGTGGAGACGTTGAGAAAACTAAAGAAAGGAGCGGGAGACGTAGGGATGAATATGTAGATGTGTGCGGACAAAAAGGAGGGGAGGGGAGTTACAATGTTTGGGAGGAACCATGGGCATGGACTTTTGGAACAAAACACTTGGGGTGTAAGTAGCCTGCAGACGGAGACGAGAGTCATCCGTCATACTTCATTGCTGACAATCAGGATTGATTTTCTCGATAGTTACGTGCGTAGCGCTTTTACAGCCGCAGATCTCATTCCAGCCTTTCCTCGTGTATTTATTGGTTTTATCTCCCAAGCATTAGTGCCTACTTCGCTCTGTATCCTTCAAGATATGAACACATCAACCACACAAGCGCCCAAGAAATGTGCC
This sequence comes from Nannochloropsis salina CCMP1776, assembly GCA_004565275.1. Lineage (NCBI taxonomy): Eukaryota > Eustigmatophyceae > Eustigmatales > Monodopsidaceae > Microchloropsis > Microchloropsis salina. Next base: position 809,006 of record SDOX01000009.1, read on the forward strand.
GCCCAAGAAATGTGCGGCTGTCTTTTGGACCTTACACACCTCGTCACTCTTGTGATACAATCACTTGATAGTGATATAGTAACGAGACCACGGCCCCTTTCAACAGCGATAGTTCTGCTCACAGCCTTTCTTCTACCAAGACACTATGAGAGCTGCCCAAGCAAGGTGGCTTAAAGTTCAGAGACAACTTTTGTCGTGATTTTTCAGCTGTGGATTATTTCTTCAACACTTGTCTCCTTTTCCCTGATGATGCTTTTATCGCTTGTAACTCTGCAGTGGACGTGCAGAAGAGTGCTTTAGAAGTGAATGAAAGACGTTTTCTACCTTCCGCATCGTAATGGCCTCGTCATGAATCATTTGTGGCGTATGGGGCCCCCTCTTTGTTTTTCGCTCTCATTTTCCCGCTATTTTGCTTTTACTCCATCAAGAACAGTTCGTTTTTTCCTCGCTCCCTCTTTCCCTCTCTCTATTTCCTTTGGTGTCTCCGCTCTCTATAAGCGATTGCATGTTTAATTATGTCGACGCAGTGCCACCGCCAGCTGCCTTGCTTATTCCAAGCACAAGTCGTCGCCCTCCCTCTTCAAGTCGTGCTTTCTCCGCCTTCCCACCCACGTGCCCGCACCACTCCGTCCCCTAATTCTTTCTTTTTTAATCTATTCCTCCCATCCCTCTCCCTCCCATTCCTTCTTTTCTTCCCTTTCTTCTTTTCCGTGCGTCACTTCCCTCCTCGTGCCAGTCTTGTCTGTCTGCTTCCTCTCTCGTCGCATCGTCTCCTTCCTCCGAGTCCTGGTTCCCGTCCTCCCCCCATTCACTGCTCCACAGGCCGCCTCGCATCCCCAAGGAGTCTTGTAACAAGAACGCGAGCAGCAAAGAAGGGGCAGATTTTCGCACGTAAGACAGAGGAAAGATCTGGACCAAATCACCTTCGCTATGGCAACGTGGATGGGAAGGAGGAAAGGGCAGGGCAGAGAATTGCATGGGGTTTGGTAGATGGTGTATGATATCAAATTTCCCCCGGCCGTTATGCCTGGCTCTCCCTGTTTTTTTCCATTTGCGTGTCTCTCTGAAGTCCTTCCCCTCTCTTTGCTTTCCTCCTTCACTTACCAATCCACAGCCACCGTGGGCTCCTCCCGGAGACTTTGCTTGGGGAAGATCTGAAGCACATCCTTGATCACCAAGTGCGGCAGGGGCATCACCTTCGTCTCTGATTCCCCTCCTTCCTCCTCCTTCCCTCCCTCCCCATCCTCGTCCTCTTCCTCTCCCGTACTTTTTCCCCCTTCCTTCTCCACCGCTGCGCATTTCTCGCCCGTGAGCCTGGGTTCTCTTTCAGATCCCTCCAGCATGTTCAGGCTCTCAATTCTTCCTCTTTTTCCGGTGGTCGTAGCAGGAAGAGAAGAAGATTCAGAGGGGGGGGTTGGACAAGGCGTACCAACGCCCACCCCGGCCGAACCGTGGGAAACAAGAGCAACATCGTTGACCGCATGGGAAGCGATCGGAGGAAACGTGGTAAGGAGATCTCCCTCTATATCCCCCGGTTTCTCTTTTCCATCCTCCCTGTCCTCTGAACTTTCCTTGCTTTCTCCTTCACCTTTCCTCCCTTCTTCTCTGGCTTTATCGATGCGGTTCCTCGTTGTGCTTGCCCAGAATGTCTCGCACGGCAACAGACAAAACAAGTCATCCCCCATGTCGTTTTCCTTTCCACTGTGTTCCCCCCCTTCCTCCCCCCATCGCGTGGTTGCCTTCTCACCTTGCAAGCTCCCACACCAACGGACTCCCTGCTTCTTGCGGAGCCTATCGAGTAATTTCCTCTTCCATTCTCGTCCACCCGTATGGCTTCCTTTTCTAGCTTCTCTCTCCCCTCCTCCTTCCTTTCCCTCCTCCGGCCTCTTTTTTTTCAGTTTTCCCACGACACCATCCTGATTTTGCAGAGCAATACTACTATTTAATCCTCCACTCCATCCCCTCTCTCTCCCTTTACCTTCCTTCCTACTACCAGCCTCCTGAATCTTTCTTTCCCTCGCCTCTTTGTCCCTACCTTCCCCCCTTCCCTGCTCCTCTCTCTCGCCCGACCTTGGTACTTTATTCATACCTTCCCCTGCTCGCTCACCACCCTCCCTCTGTCGTGCCTGCTGTAAAAGCTTAAGCCATCCCCATACCGTCCGAGGTGTTTCGAGTCCCAAGTTTCTCTTTCCAACCCGTCTTCCCTTCCTGCCTCCAACCTCCCCTCCCACCCATCCTGACAACCGCACCAACTCGCGGTCAAACGCTGGAGCAGCCCATCCTCGAAAAGTGAGAGGTGAAAAATGGGTGGGAGACTCGCGCAATGGGTGCTTCGATGTAATCGGGGAACATATCGGACGGGGTAGGGGGCTTGGAACACACGCAGAGGGGCCCGTTGCATGCACAGAGTCCCGTGACATTTGGCTTCCACTGTCCAGGACCAAAGGGGACGCAGGCAATTTTGGGTCTGCTGTTGATTTGATGGAGGTGGGCAGAAATTCCGAAGAGGCGTAAGATAGGGAAGAGAGAGGGCTTTCGGACGTGGGCCCATGCTGGCTCATTTGATGTTGCTTCCTTCTGCCTTCACTACCCTCGTTGCCTGCTGCTTCCTGCCGCTGGCATTGCTGATCCTTCTCGCTCTCCCGGATCATGATATTTAGGAATGCATCTTGGGGTCTTTTGCGGTATAATTTGGGTTGCTGAGGAGGAAATGCAGGCTTTGACAGTCTACCATTCAATCTCCCCACCTGTGGCGTCCGCAGTTTTCGCAATGTATACGGACGTGAAATCGTCGACGCCACGCCGCCTTTCTTTCCAACGATTGTTGCTTTATCTTCTAACGATCGGTCTATCGGTCTTTCTTTCCCCTTTCTATATCTTAAAAGATTTTGCTCATTTTGAGAAAAAGTGCGGAGCGGTATTCTACGATCCCTGAGCAATCGACTTTTCCTGTGTCCCAAAATCTATGACAATGCGGAGCAAAATGCAAATTAAAGACCTATCTTAGTTTATAATTAATTGCTACAAGAGGACGAGAGAGCAAAGTGAAGTGTACTGGCAGTATGGAGGCAGGGACGGAATATGCGTCTTACCTCCTTCCTCGGTTGCTTCCACCTCGGACGGAACGTCACGTATTCATCATCCACCACATCGAAGACGTCAACCGCATCCTTGGTAAGCGTAGAAATCTGATTGTACACCTGTGCGCCGGAGGACATCGTGATCGGTAGGTTGCTGATGGCGGTCTTTTGAGTTGTGGGGGTCAGTAGGTGGGGGGGTAAGGACTGTGACGGTACTGAAAAGGCGGCATATTTAGCATATCATCTTTGCAATAATGTTTCATCCCCGATTTGGAACGCTCCTTTAAAAAACTTTTCCGCTATCGTGAAAGCTATTGAATCATCCAGCCAAAACACGAGGGATAGATCGTCGTAGTCTCAGGAAAAGAGCACAGGACCGGTGACGGGAGCTTCCATCAAGGAGACGATGCTTTCTCCTTGAGCCTGGCATCGGGGGGGTATTTACTAGGCCAATTTTTTGACTAGTGACCGACAACTTCAGCCAAGGTTCTATGTATGCACACACACATACTCAGTTGCAAAGATCACAACGCATCTTCCAAGTAGAGGCTTCGATCCAACCAAACAAATTGAAGTTTCTCCTGCCAACCAACTTTTCGGTCCTCGTCAATAGGATTATTTGTCACCATTGTCAAAAGTAGAAATTAAAGAGACACAAATGATTGATCAAGCATAGGAATTCTGCGAAACAACGAAAGCAGGAGTACGTGAGCTTTCCATGTGACAGAAGCGACAATTTGCACTCTTGAATACCTTTGAGTGATGGTGCACATATCCATTTTATGTTTCAAGGATGAAGGAGATACTTTCCTCGACTTCGTGATTTATGCGATCAATGTGACCTAATTGAGTCGGACGGATTGCCTCCTTAGGTCCATCGCACACCCTTTGTGGCGGTATGTCTTAAGCGATGAAACCTCACCAAGGTTGCTGCCTTTTTAACGTAAAATACGGTACAACGCAAAATGCTTTCTATTCCCGACTTTCCCTCACACTTGAGCTCATCGTAGCAGGAAACGTTGTACGACCACTCATCCTCTCCGGTAAAACACAGGCGAGTCATGGCATTCCGGCCTTCTAGCGGGAAGGTGGTGGCCAGGAAAGAGGCCTCGGCGACCTCACTACAAAAATCTTCCCCCGTCTCTCTCGATACGAACTCAGTACGCCGACGATTCGCATCGGTAGGGTTTCCACCCTGGTTGCTGCTCCGCAGGAGTAGAGGAGTCCAGTGCCTGTGGTCCTTATCAGCGAAGCCCAGGCAGGACGAGCTTGCACGCGCTCTTCGTCGAATAGGAGGCCTGTTGTCACTTCTGGACCGCCATGAACACGCAAGACTAAGCCTATATCGGAGGCGGGGAGAGATTATTTCATCATGTCCTGCCATGTCCGCCTTCTGTTTGTTGGTCCCGCGGTAGGGTTCGCGGGTTCGAACGCGGGCACGGCATCTAGCGCGGAGCCTGCCCCTGAAATCGTGCTCCCAAGCCGCTGGATGAATTCAGGGTAGTGTAGAAGGAGATGAGAATTTGAAACTTATGAGACACGGAACTCCAGCCCTAAGAAAGCGAGGACATGACTCGCAACAATGTCACTATAGATGCTGAAGGAGATAGCAGGAGGCGGTGGATCGCAAGGGTTGGGAAAAACTGCTGGGTTGTATCTCAAGAGGAAAAGGGTTTCTAATTGGAAGAAAAATTGAACTGAAGGTCACTACCATGTTGAACGTATTGGGCAGTGAGGAGCCAAGCTACAGAAAGTAAGTCGGGGGGCGGGGTAGAAATAGAAAAGGAAGACGTGGGGAAAGGATGCTGCAATTGGTCGAGTTCGTCGCACGAGGATGCCTGAACAGACGGGGCTCTTGACGCACATCCCTCCCTAACGAGGGTCCACCGGTTGGCGTGTCTTCTTTACGACATAGACTGACGGCTGCTCTCATTTCGGGAAAAAAAAATCGGCAATTTGGGTGCTACCTCATGCCTACTTGACACTTTCATCAAAGTCGAGGGTTCCAACTCTAGCCTCAATTTAGAAAAGACAGGAGACACCAATATGTTTCTTGTTGTCGTGTTTCCTTCCCACCGGCGCGCACTCCGCCTCCCTTGCCTTTGCCTCCACTGCCCTCACGACGTTTCTCTCGCCTCCCGGACCCTCCGCTGATGTCTTTCCTCCTCGTTGCCCCTCCGACCGCTCCCCTCTATGTATCTATTGGTTGTCATCCTCCAGAAGCTGAAATTCGTAATCCAAGTCTGTGAGTACGGAGACGCGTTGTAAAGCAAGGGGGCAGAGAGAAGGTGAGAGAGGGAGGGAGGGAGGGAGGGAGGGAGGGAGGGAGGGAGGGAGGGAGTGACCCTCCCGAGATGGAAGGGACGCGGCCTCTATACAGAAGGTCGACGGAAGGGGGCTGGGAGGAGAAAAAATCGGAGAAAGAGAGTGAAAGAAGAGAAAAAAAACCCAGAGGGAAACATCGCCGTGGACACCACGGGGAAGGAAAGGAAAGGAGGGGGATTGCCGCACTCACCGCTCTCCAGGACCCAATCAAACACCTGCTCCGCCTTATCGCCCACCATAAGCTCCCACGCCCCCTCCTTCCCTGCCTCCCGCTCGCCCACCACGAAATAGGGTTGTACGAACTTCATCACCGTGAAAGTCTTGTCCTGGTGTACAGGCAAGGGCAGCCGAGGGAGGGAAGGATCGGGAGGGGTGGGTGCCTTCGTCTTCCTGGTCAGGTCGCCCGACAACGCCAAGCCGGCAGGAAAAGAGAGAGGGAGGAAGGGAGGGAGGGAGGGAGGAAGGGAGGGAGGGAGGCCAACCTGGTAGGTAAAGTCACAAATAGGTTCCGCCATGTCCTCCAGGTCTTCCTCCTCGTCCTCCTCGTAGGAGTCGTCGCGCGCGTCGAAGTCGTAGTAAGGAGCCTCGCTCTTGGCGCCCGGGGGAGGCGCCGGTCGGTCCGCGAAGTCCGGGTCGATCTGAGCACAGGGACAAGGGCCAATGAAAGAGGGAGGGGGGGGGGAGGGAGGGAGGGGAGGGGGAGGAGGAGGAAGGAGGGAGGGAGGGAGGTTCTGGGTCAGACCGGGCGCATTCCGCCATCCATTCGTTTTCAACCCTTTCCTGCCCCTCTCTCCCTCCTCCCTCCTCCCACCCTCCTTCCCTCCTGGTCTCACACCCACCTGCTGCTCAAAAGGCAAATCCCCTTCGCCCTCCTCCCCCTCCTCTCCCTCCCCTTCCCCCCCAAATTCCCCATCTTCGTCGTAAATCTCCACGTCGCCCTCGATAGTCAGTGTTCCCGCCGACCGCAAGAGGGTCGCGCCCATGTCCGTTAAGGTAGCTTCCACCTGCAGGGGGAAAACAGGAGGTCGAGATGGACGAGGATGGAGCACGTTAGGGAAGAAAGGAATAAGTGCGGGCCTCTCCCTCGTTCATGCCCATTCTGGCTATTGTGTGTGCGTCGCGGTCACTCCATTTCTCCGGAGCCACATTCCTGAGAAAGCGCGCTAGAAACGGGACCAAGAGAGCCTCCTTCAAGGTTAAAAAGTTACGCATGGGCCAAGATGCGTACATAAAACGGCGGAAATAGAGGTGAAGAGGGGAATTGGAAGGGAGAAAGGGAGAAAGGGAGGGAGGGAGGGAGGGAGAAAGATAGGGAGAAAGGGAGGGAGATAGGGAGGGAGGGAGGGAGATAGGGAGGGAGATAGGGAGGGAGGGAGGGAGGGAGGGAGGGAGGGAGGGAGGGAAGGGCTTACGGTTGGCAGCATCTCGGGCAGGCGGGCGTCGAAGCCTAACTCCAGGGCGTTCATCTTATCGTCCACAACAACTACAGGTGTGTCAATGGGTAGGCCGATCATGAATTCCTTACCGCCGCGTGTCACGAGCTGGGGGGGGGGAGGAAGGGAGGGAAGAACGGAGGGTGGGGAGAAGAGGGGCGAGGAGGATGGGGAGGGAGAAAGTTGGAGGCAACCCCAGGCGGATACTTTGCAAGCGATTCCTGCGCGGTCGCACCACCACGAAGTTAATTGAAGAAAATGGGGAAAGTGTGTCGCAAGGCCCATCTCAATATTCCGCCTTTCTTCCCCCCGCCCATCTTCATGACCTCTCCTTCAAGTCTTTTTTGTTACTTACCGTCTCTGCCGTGCAATTTATTGTCGCCAGGTTCTTGCTGTCTGTAATCAGCAAGAATTCAGTCTCGTCGTCTTCGTCCCAGTGCCGGATCTGCATCTACAATGGAGGCAAGATGCGAGGGTGGGGGAACAAACAAGGTGGGAGAGAGACTTTATTCCACTGGACGCAACCATTGAGCAGCGGACAAGACACTTTGACATATGGACATCGGCATCCACCAATTTCAATCTGACTGCTTACCTCTTGGGGCGCTTTTTTCTTGTCGTTCCCCCCGCCTTTTCCCTTCGCCATCCAAAAGGGCTCGGGGATCAGTGCCCGAGTGCCTACGCCCCGGGTGAACCACGATTCATGAATATCAATGTAGTTGGAACATGAGTACGCGATACAAGAGCGATCAACGTGCTAAAAATTCCCACTACATTTAAAAGCTTACTTGTTGTTGCCGACAAGTGCTGCCCGCATTGCTGCTGCTGCTGCTGCTGCTGCTTCGAGTGAGCTGCAAAAGGCAAGGCCGGACCCCAAAATGCAAAGGACATGGAGGGGGCCAAAAAGGCCATGACCATGTAGAGTTTCATGACCTGCTTGTGGTCATGTGTCTTTCCGTGAGTCTGTGTGACGGCTTGGGCATTTATCGCGGTGGTTGACGTGTAGCACGAAGTCGAGGAAAAGAAGAAGAGCCTTGAATATCTCAGGAAGGCCGTTGATTCGCTTCCTACAGAGTCCCATTTTTCCTCCACACATGGTTCCGAAAAGCAATAAAGCATCCGTATCTCAGTTGAACTTGGAAAAAAGTCACGAATTTACTTGGGTGCATTCCAGTGCCACTTTAACTCTTGCTTGTTCATCTTTCACCCACCAAAGGCCTTCTGTCAACCTCCCGGTTACTAAGCACATTTCACTCTATCAGGTCTAACATTGTTCAGGCACGCACAGCCTCGTCATCGATGGCGGAAACGACATAGAAAATTGAAGCACAATGCTTGGTTTTTTGTAGCAGGGAAGCCCAGATATCTTCTATCCCTGCCCATATTTGATCCTAACATGTGAATATACTCAGGCCCATGTAACCATCATCCTGCCAAGCCATTTATGTTGGCATCCGTACAACATGATAGGTGAAACAAAAAAAAAGCTTACAGTGAGCTAAGAACAGTTATTTTGGGTTATTTCTTCACAACTCCACATTCAATCCCAAATATGGCTACGTATAAATAATAATCAACTTTTTTTCCTCCTCGTGCAGGCGCTTCAATTGTTCCACACAAGAATTTTATCGCACACCGCTCCTCCCCAATATGTCTCCTTGTCTTACTTTCTACATATAAGGCTAACTTAATGGGGGAAAATGGACGCGAGAGCCCACGAAAACATCACGTCGTCGTAGCTTGTAATATAGATGAAAATAGATAATATATAAATCAGTTCTGTTAACCCATAGAGCAGCATAGTAAGAGGCCGCATGCGAGGGATGTTGTCTGGCTAACATCTCGATGGTGTCAATCTTTCCCTTATCGCAGCCTGTGGCCACCGTTTGCTTAGGCCGTCGCGCACTTGCTCTCGAGCGCGGCGCGTGCTCCCGGGCATTTGGCATCCAATGCAGGGGCTCGGCTCTCGAGGTCCGTGACCTTGACGATGCGGTTCAACTCGCCAAAACAGCAGCTGCTGTAGTAATCGCATTTCGTCTCCAAGTCGTCGGGCTTGGCCGCGATCTCCGCCATGACCAACTGGGCACAGAATTGACCGCCAGCGGATTTGGAGCACCCGAACTCGGCTACAAAGCCATCAAAGGTGACCGCCATGTCCTCGTCCTCATCCTCATCCTCGTCAACGTCGTCCATGGGAGTGAAGGTCGCCTTTTTGCTGTCGCACCAATTGCGCCATTCGGTCACGGCCTTGTCGAAGCTGGGCCCACAGGGGGTCGCGCAGAAGGCTTCCAACGCCTGGAGGACAAAAGAAAGGGGAGGTCAGGGGAGGTCAGAGGTGTGGATTAAGGGTGGAAAAAATGCCAGCCATGTCAACATTCTGAGGCAATCCTAGATTGGGAAAGCATGGCAGCTCATCATTTCCTGTCACAGAGTTTCAAATTTCCTCTTACAAGTTCTCGGCTTTCCACGTCCCTACCTTGACCTGGCCCGCCAGGGGCATCAGGTTGAACTCAGCGGTGCTGATGGTGTCCGAGAAAGTAGTCCATGCCGCCCCACATTTCGCGTCCTCTGCCAGAGCGTCGAGGCTGGCGTCCAACTCAGTCTGGGGCGGGTGAGCGGAAGGGATAGGGTATTGACGAGGAAAGAGGATGCTTTTCATTGGGAAAGTTGTGCGACGAAGGATCCGACTGATACCGACTGTTCCTCTCGTACCATTCCACATTTTAAAAAGAGAAATTAAAGACACTTTCTGAGCATTTATTTTTCACTCACCGCATTGCATGAGCGCGCCACCATGGGAGTGGCAGCGGCTTGTAAGCCCCGAAGGGTAAGCGTCTCGGTGGCAGCAGCGCCGGCGGCAAACATAAGGAGGCTCATGGAGGCCATGTAGGACTTGTTGAAGAGCATGGTTGAAGAGGTTTTTTGAAAGGCTTGCTTTACGTGATTAGATGTGGTACAAACATGAATGAGTGTGTGATTGGGCTTTCAATTTAGGTAGTCATTTTTTGTACAACGGCGCACACATTTGTAAGGAATCTTGCGAATAATCCGATTATGAATCCCAAACATGAATTAAAACGGGGATCTGATGTGAGATCGGATACGGATACTACATAATAAAAAACTTGTAGCTTGTATGTTAGATCGATTTGTTCATCGTGACGAAGGATGCAAAGAGCTGAAGCTTATCCGAAACAAGAAATCATAAATAATGGGAAGCAAATGAAAATCCTACATGACGAACATGCACACAGCTCTGCAGCGTCCCTGACGAGATGTTGAACGTCCTTGTTCCGAGAGAATCCCCCTTGAATACCCGCCCAGATGTTGAACATCTCTGTTCCTACTAAATTCCCCGCAAGTACCGGAGGAAGAGCTGTTCCGCTATATCACGCGGGACCAAAATATATTGTCAGAATCTTTGAAATCTTTTCGAGGAGTCATACAAACAATGAAAGGCTTTAAAAGTGTTGAACGTCTCACAAGGTTATGTAGTTATGGCTGGAAGTATCCAAACTTGACGACCTCCGCAGGGAAGCCCCCAATATTTTTGGGACTCGGTATAGCTCGTTAGAAAAACCTCAATCCGAAATCCCTATACGTAACTGGAGTATATCAGAAACAGCATTTGGTGACACATGAAAAAGGGTCCCGAAGGAGTTTCCAAGGAACGTTTCGCTCGTAATGCTCTGGTATTCGTGCTGTTTCATGTGCTCAGCGTTTGACGTCGGGGTAAACGTTCATTAAAGACAGCTTCCGTAAAGCACCGGCGGCGTGAGAAATCGATTTCTCCATGACTGTTTCTTCACTTTCACATGGCGGGGATAGCGTAGCTGGATCCTTTCGTGTGCTTCAATCGGGCGAGAAATATCATTTTTTGTAAAGGACAAGTGCCACCAGGGCCTACTCGTATACTCCACGCTCTATGAGACCTTATCCTCACGCATGATACATGCACAATGACGACGTGTGAAGACAGCCTACCTTCAAAAACAGGTCCAAATCGATTAAATATGCTGAGCATCGCCCGCTTGCTGTTCTTTGTTGCCTGTGTCATGACATTATTTACGGTGAGTTTTAGAATGCTTGAAAAGGCATGCTGAGATCGATACCATGCGGGAGGAAGATTGATGGCCTCAGCCATGTAAGATCAGCATGACCACTATTTCTGTCGCAATATCAACCCTCCTTACACCTGAGCACTCTGTCAAGAGTTATCATGCTATAAGCTTCCGAAAATTGAATAAATTCCACGCCGGCAGAAAAGGATATCTGACATACATTACTGTTGTGCCTATCTTCATAAATATAGACAAGCGCGGCCGGCTCCGCCCACGGACACCGCGAGCTGCGTGGTGGTTTTGCTGGGAATGTCCGTCGTAACAATCGCGCCGCCCGGGCGGAGATGCGGAGCGATGCCGGAGGGCGTCGCATGGAGACTGTGGAGGTCATGACAACAGGGGTCGTCCACCCCCATCGAGTCTTGCGTGGTGGATTTGCCGGAAACGTGCGTCGCAACAATCGCGCCGCCCGGGCTGAGATGCGGAGCGATGCCGGAGGGCGTCGTATCTGAGCGTCCTTATGAGTCGGTGAAGGGGAAAAAAAGACCGCGGCAATCCTTAGGTTCAAACTTTTTTCACCTCAATGCCACTCAGAATGTGCTTAAGAAGATATATATGATGCATGGTTCTATACTATGGAAAAGTTTTTTTGACCGAGAGGTGTCGAAATGACACGTATTGCCTTTACAAAAATTATGACGTGCACAAATTTGGACTCGAAACCTATGATTGGCTTTTCACTTGTGCAGAGAGGTGCTCTTGAAGAGTTGTGGAAGTTGTAGTTTGCGGCGTAGAGTTCCACGTGAATACTACTAAACATATGCACAGAAGAAGAAAATCTCGACGATGTGAACATCTTCAATCACCAGACCGTATGTTGGAGACTGCCTTCCTATGTTCAATTCCTTCGGCACCCTTCACAACTCCTGGTACCCGACTGACATTGCTCTCGGCAAGGGGTGTGGAGAAAAAGTAGTAGGTAAAAACCATTTTCTGTGGATGAGAGTGATTGTCTGCATGCGCGGTGTGCTGCTTGCCTCATCTTTAACGACACGTCCAAATCTCAACCCAAAAAAAAGAGAAAAAACAAATAGACTAATCTTCCTCGCTCAAAGCTTCCGCACATTCTCCTTTTAAATTTTAAGAGCACCATTCTTCCCGTAAAGTCCTTCACTTCGCCTACTGTGGTTCTCTAAGCACACATAACCTGAACCTTCCTTATGCAGCCTTGCAGCCTGTCTTCCAGTTTCTCTGACATCTTACATTCTCTCATTAGTACGATATCCTCTTCTCCATTCCCTTTCTGTCACCTCGTGTATTGCCCTCGCGCTATATATGCATCACCTCTACCAACAACCTCGATGCCCTCCTTCGCTCCCTCCGCGTCCTCAACCGGACACCTTTCCGACACCTTCCAAGAAAATTCCAAGAACGTTCCAGCTTCACACCTCCATTTCATGCAATCCATCTTCCTCGCTATCCATCTTCCAAGCAAGCAAGAGAGGCCAAGAACACACCCATGCGTCCTCGTCTGCACCTCCTTGTCGTCGACCTCTGTACAGTATAGCCAGCCTCAGCGTGAGGCGCTACTCTTTGTCCCTTTCTTCTTAGGCACACTTTGTCGTTAAGGCCGCCGTCGTGCCCGGGCATTTTGCTTCCAGCATGGCTGCATGCGCCTTTAGGTCTGTCAGGGTCACCAACCGATGCATTTCTCCAAAGCAGCAGCTTGTGTAGTAGGCGCAGCGCGTGGCCGTGTCTTCGGGTTTCGCCATCAATTGGTCCATGACCAGTTTCGCGCAATATTCTCCGTTGGGACCCGCCGACTTGGTGCACCCGAAGTTGGAGACGAATCCGTCGAAAGAGTACATGCCTCCCATACCCCCGCTGAGCGGCACAAACGACGCTCGGTTCAGGTCGCACCAGGTGCGCCAGTCGGTGATGGCTTTGTTGAAAAGCGGACCGCAAGGGGTCTGGCAGAATGTATCAAGAGCCTAAGCGTAAGGAGAGAAGACAGGCGGGAAGGGGGGTCAGTACATGGAAGGCAGGAAAGGCTCTTAGTCTTTTCGACCGGTGGAGCGGAGGGAAGACAATCAAGGAAGGGGATGAGGTTCGGTGTCTTCCAAAGGCCGGCGATCCACCGTTATCAAGTCCATCCCGCGCATGCAGGTCGATGGCCGCCTTTTTCCTCTCCCTCTTTTCCCTTACCACCCCTACTGTGCACACATCAAGGGCGGTGCCTCTTATGCCTTCTCTTGCCTCATTTTCATCCTTCTCTTTTGGCTAGACAACACCATGATGACCACATTCCCGATTTCCGTATCTCCTCGCAGTTAGCCTACCTTGACTTGATCCGGAAGCGGCAACCCACTGAAGTTCTCTCCCTCCAGCGTGGTGGAGAAGGTGGTCATGGGGGCTTGACATTGAGGTACCGTAGTCAAGGCGATCAGGCTTTGATCCAGCATGGTCTGTGGACGTGGAGGTGGTGATAAGTGTGATGAACCAAAAGACAAAGTAGTTTCCTCCGGACAAAAGGTGCCCTCCCTCCCCCCTGGGAAAAGCTACCAGGCATTAAATGCTTAAGACCCGTATCAACATTGACCATGCCCCGCATGTCTGTCTGCAGAGACTTCGGACAGACACACATCTATGCAACCCTTTGGCGGCGACGCATCGGTCGTACAGGCACTTACCATGTTGCACAAGGCCGATACCAGAGGTACGGGACGCGTCGCCTGCCCCGCACCAGCTTGTGCTCCCGGTTGCTGCATGCCCGGTTGCTGCATGCCCGGTTGCTGCATGCCCGGTTGCTGCATGCCTGGTTGCTGCATGCCTGGTTGTTGCATGCCTGGTTGCTGCATGCCTGGTTGCTGCATGCCTGGTTGTTGCATGCCCGGTCTATTCATCCCATTTTGGCCCATCCCGCCCGCGCCTGCTCCCCCTGCGTTGGCCATGCCTCCGTTTGCTTGTTGGCCCCCGTTGTACTGTTGAGAAGCTCCAGATTGCTGTGCCTGGCCCATTCCACCGGGTGCATTACCAGGTGCCACACCTTGGACACCGGCAGCCTGCTGGGTTCCGCTCGCTTGTTGCAATGTGGCTTGCTGCGGTACTCCAGCCCCTTGGGTGACTCCAGGTGCTTGCAAGCCTCGCAGGATATTCTTCTCTATAGCAGTGCCACGTGCAGCAAACATCGCAAGGCTCAAAAGAGCCATGGCGCTTTTCCGGTACAGCATAGTTGAAGTCTGTGGGGTACTATGTATTTATGAGGATGGCAAAAAGTATGAGTTACCAAAGAAATAAATGAAAACATCGGTGCACAAAAATGCCACGTGGATACGTGACTCGTTGGATTAGCGCAAGGCTTAGTGAATGCTTCCAAGAAAGGGAATGAGTGCGAAGTATGATACGAAGATGAGAAGGCCTAGTATAGATACGAAGGGCAAAAATGGACAAGTCGCACACACAATCAAGAATACAACCCGTAAATTTCCGCCCCTCTTTGAATCGTGCATCACCCAAAATAACAGCCAGTATGGTGCAGATACATGGGAATAGCTCGCATCGCAGTAATCGTGCCGCATTTGGAACAGTCGCTTACCCGTTCGTCACCCCGTCCTTTCACTTGAACACGTGCGTGTTCCAAATCAAATCTATCTTTGCGTTGCAAATATATATAGCACTATTCCAGGGACACAATGCACGGCAGCGTCAATATTTTGAGCAAGACAGCTCTAACAGCGTGGGCGTTCGTACCGAAGGGCTGTGGGAGTCTCCGAGGATAAGCATCCTCAATCATGGAGCCGTGCTACATTTTCCATTAAATGAGGGCAACGGCTTGAAATATTTCTACGTGAGCTTGGGTTTCCAGTCGCGTTGCCGTTCGCGTGAAATGTCCCACATTACTCCTTTCTTTTTTGCAATTTGATCACTTTGTCAAGATAGGAGACCTAGAATATCGTAATTTAGGATAGAAAAGTAACTTTTTTACGCTCTTCACATCAAGCACACGGCAGGAGCATGTTGAAATTATTGTTCCTTTGTTGAGCTCCATTGTCGGTCATTTACATTTATTGTCTGTGCATTGCAAATGATCAAACTATCTATGAAAACATATGAGCACTTAAATAGCTAATACGTGCTTCGTAGAAAATTTTAGTAGAAAAACTCAGAAATTGAGGCCTTCCTTGACTCCTAAGTAGTGATCGATATAACAAATACTCAACCGTACATATGATCAGTCGTAAAATTTCCAATAATAATAACTTCTATGCGATGTCTTTTAATCATTACTAAGGGAAAATCTAATTCGTGTGTGCTATTTGTCAACGAGCAAGCTGCTCAAGCAGCTCGTCTAAAAAAACAACACACTATAATTGAAGAGAGGCATTCTATCAGAGTCTTTACGCAGTAAGAATGTTCATCCGAGTTTTGGGAAGCCGCGCACCTTGTAAAAGAGCTTTTCTTCGGACTCATATTCCGATTAATTTCATTTGAGGCAAGAGAAAATATGCACGCGGGTGATGTCAATCATATGTGTTCAGGTCGGCGTCTTGACAAATTTCTATAATTTGTTCGAAATCCCTGCTCACAAGATGCTTTCATATAATGGCATCAGAAAAATGTCCTTGAAAGAGGTCATAACGAGAAGCATGGCACAAATAACGTGTGAATGCCAGCTTGTCTTAGGCTCGATAGATGATCGGGAAGAGCTTAGCTCCGATCGACTCGACCCTGGTCAGTAAACGACCGAAATTGCGAAAATTAGGAATCTGAAATAGCTGCAATGCTTGCTCTGACTTTATTGCAAGATACCTTACAGTAGATTGTTGTTGCAAATTCAATCATTAAATGCAGGTTTTGATGCGACCAACGGAGCGCTGCGGGTAAAATGTTGCACCTTTACTTAAACGACAAGAGGCTTAACTTCCATACTTTTCCAGGAGACTTGAACAAAATATTTTGTATAAAAATTGTAATATTGTATCAAACCTGCAAAATAATCCTGCCACCACACAACCCTCTTTTTGTGATGGCGCGCCACATGTGCGCCTTTCAAATTTAGGACTTACCTTGATTTTAATCCCATTACTGGGACCTTGAACGATTTTGCAAGACAACTACCGACAGGAAGGTGATTTACATGAGTTTAACTACTGACACAACGCCACAACGACAGAAAATTCCAGCATCCGTCCCGGGCTCAACAAGGGGAGCAGGTGCCATATATGGGCCAAAGAACAACACGCGTACGTAATGCCTTCAAGCCATGTTATCATTTCTTCTTTACTGTCGTGTGCAACGACGGAAACATAAGCATTTTAAAAAAGCCTAGCCATTCTATATTATGCTCATATCAACGAGCCATCTACTCTGTGTTTCGCGTTAAATTGTGCGTCCCATCTTCTCTTTCCAGACCTCAATTACCCTGCTTCAACGTTTGGAAAACTGCACGCGCCACATACCCTACGGTGACTCCCGTTGGCTTCATTTTCCATCACTTTTTCATATTTCATTCCTTGAAGTTTATCAGAGCTATTTTCTGCTCGCAGCAGCGCTGTCGACCCTCGTGGTTCCATGCAGCCAGTAAATTACAGGAGCAGACGAGGAGGAGGTAAATAACAGATAGTCAACCGTCGTGATGCCATGTGGCGAATTTTCACGCTCCAATAGGACACACTCAGGCACATATTCTATCACTATTTGTATAGATCGACATTCCCATCGGATCCATTTATGTTCAACCTCCCCGCGATACCCACCCGCTCCTCCATGCTTCCCCTCGTCGGCCCGCCCTCAGTTTCCAAGCATGCAAGCATCTGATCGCGAAACCAGCTGCAGTGCGCCTCCATCGCTATACTTTTCTCCTCAGGAGCTGGCTGTTGCAGCCTCCACTTCTTTTGAAGCTGTCGCTCGTTCCTCCTCAATGGAAACACGAGCTCGGCTAATGAACACTACGCCATGGTGGGGGAGTGGCAATATGGTCCATCAATCTGATTCAGACAGGAAAAGCATCGATGAGATTGAAGCGTTACGAAGAGAGCGGCAAGAAGAAGCCGACGCGACTGCCTGCATGCGCAAAGTGTGGGCGGTCCTAGACCGTCGGGCTGCTATCCATGCATTGGCAATTCACCTCTCGCATGATGGGGAGTTGGACGGGGGGGAGAAGGCGAGGGAATGCTCCACAATAAGGAAGATTCAGCCGTGTGCCTGTGGTCGACCTTACATCGGATTCGACGTGCTACCACAGGTAAAAGATGGGAAAGGAGGGGAAGGAAGTACCCGTGGGGTGGAAAAGATGGGCGATGGGAGAAGGCGCTCTTAGCAGTACGCTCTTCTAATATGTACCACCTGTCTATCCCTTCTCTTCGTCTTCATTTTTCACCTCCGCCTCCTCGCCCTCGATACCAGTACCTCGTCGATGCCCTCGAGTTTTCGCGCCACAACTCTACACCCAGACATCTACTTCAGCACACGAGGGGCACGCAAGGCTCAACAGCGCCTTTGGGTCCATCTCCCTCATCTTGGAATCCAGTCTCGTCTGGCTCGTCGAGGCGCACAAGGGAGAAAGGGTGGGAAACAGGGCGGGAGAGAGGAGGGGGCGGCGGGGAGGGATCGGACGTTGGGAAAGGAAGGGAGGAAAGTGGAAGAGAGCCCTCCTCTGCTCGGTTCATCAGTGGCACAAGGTTTGAAGGGAAATTTTGCGGCGCCGAAGAAATGGAAGGTCGAGGTAATACGACATCGGAGGAGGGAGAAAAGCTGGGAGGGCGGGTAGCAAGGGCTCCCGCCCTTCTCTTGGATAAGAGGAAGCCCGACGAGGGAGGCGTCGAGCGCGAGGAGAAGGAGGAGAGGAGTAAGGGGGGATTCAAGGGCGGCGAGCCAGCTGGCCCCAGGTCTCCGAAAGGGCCTTCCAGCTATTCTCTACCACTATTTGCCTCTCCTTCTCCCGTATCGGCCTCATCTTTCCGCTCCCGGTATGAAAGAGGAGAGGCACGTGGGGGAAGGTGGGCGGGAGAATTGAGTGCAGGCGGTGGGAAGGAAGCGGGGGATGGTCCATGGGAAGGCAGGGGTGAAGAAAGGGGCAAAGGCGCAAGGAAGAGAAGTGGCGGACGGAGAGGAGGAGGAAGAGGACGAGGAGGAAGTCAGAGTGGAGGCGGGCCGGCGTCTTTCCCATTGGCTATCCCTGCTTCGATATATCGCCAGTCCCAGCTTCCTTTCATTCCACCCTCCTCTACGTCAAGCCAGAAATACCCTTCCACATCCTCCTGGCTGCCCACAACGCCCCCGCGTCCTTTGGTGCATGAACCGCGCCCCCTCTGCCCCCCTGCCAGCCTCACACCACCTCCTTCATCCCCCGCCTTCCCGATCCATCGTCCTCATCTCAACGCACCTGCCGCCCCACCCACTGCTGTCTTGGTGTCATCCCCCTCCGGATCCACACGACGTCCTGCCTCCCTCTCCAACTCCCTCACCTCCCCGTCTTCACCTCCCTCCCTCGCGGCTAATGTAGGACCCACAAATGTAGCCAGCATAGGGAGAGGGCTGGGTGGAGGGGAGAAGGTGGAAGGTATAGGAGAAAGGGAGGACAGTGTGGGAAATGAATGGGCCCCCCCGAAAGTCTTGGAGGCAAAGACGGAAAGGAGGGACGGAGCACGAAGGGATGCGAGACGAGGGAAGAAAGCGGGTTGGTCAGGTATGGCAGGTGTTTGAGGAGATAGGAAGGACGCAAAGGGGTCTTGGACGGAAAACGTGGCGTTACCAACTATCAAGGAGAGGGTGGAAACTGTGACGTCATGGGACCAAAAAGCGCGAAGAAAGGGGGATAAGGACGAACAGGAATGGAAGACAAAAAATCGGCTGGGGGAATAAGTGCAGAGTGGGCTACGGGAATGTCGCAGCTGCCTTTCTGACTGATGTTCGCTCAGAGACAAGAGGATGACAGTGAATCCGAGATAAGCATCCGGGAGGGCGAGCGAGGAGAAGAGAAAAGGCCGGGGGGGGCAATATAAGAGACACAGGGTGAGAAAGGGAAGCGAAAGCACCTCGAAAGGAAGGAGGGGGGAGGAGGGCAAGTCAACCACCCAAGGGACAAAAATGAAGAAAAGCGCCGACGAAAGTCACTGTCGTTTGAAAAAGACTGGGCCTAGACAGATGCGCCCCGCCTCTCCATCCTGTCCGTCCTCTTCTCCCTTCCTGCGGGGCCATTTGATGCTTAATTTCCTTTCTTCCTTTGTTATTGCGAGCATTTCATCTACAAAGATACCACCCTTCGCCCCTCGCTCTTGCCCGCCCTCAGTGCGGCAGCATGGAGGCCTCTACCGTCCTCGTTGCAGGGTAGTAGGCAGCAAAAGAGTCGTCCACAGGAAAGCAGCCCGGGGATACGACCTGGAAAACAAGAGAACAAGGGAGGGAGGGAGGGAGGGAGGGAGGGAGGGAGGGAGGGAGGGAGGGTTCGGTTCGTAAGCAGGCAATGATTTTGCTGCTTAAGGCCTACTGATGCAGAGCACCTCCCAATCTCTTGCGTTTCTGCCTCTGTTCCTCTCCTCCCGCTCTCGTCCTTCCTTCGTTTTGTGACGAAGACTACAGAGCAGGCGGTGAGGGACACTTGCCTCATTCCCTCCTCTCCCTCCCTCCTCCCCCCCCGACTTCGGCCCATTCTCCCCATGATTATTACCTGACAGCCAGCATACTCCATCGAGGAGTTCATGGAGTGGTCAGCAAGGACGAGCAGATCTGGGAGAGGGTAGAGGCGGAGGGCATTGTCGTACTCCCAGGCGACAGGGCGGGCCTGAGGAAGGGAGGGAGGGAGGGAGGATGGGAGGGGACGAGACGTTGGGGCGGGAAAATGGGACAAGGCTGACAGCGACAATAGAAACGAAAAGAGTCTATGTTATCTATTTATTGATTCATGGATGTATTATAAAAGCTGGCTAAACAAGGGGAAGTGGAGGAAGATGGGAGGGAGGGAGGGAGAGAGGGGGGGAGGGAGGGGCGCCATGTACCTTGAGAGGAAGAGGACAAAGGTGCGCTTGGTCGAGTAAGGATTGCACCAGGCAACGTACGAGCGGTTCTTCGGCTTGTCCCTCCTGCGGGACAGAAACACGGAGGCGAGGAAGGGAGGGAGGGAGGGAGGGAGGGAGGGAGGGAAGGAGGGAGGGCATGTCAGTATGGAACATCAGACCGGGAGGCAGGGTAAGGAGAAACCCAACAGGCTGGGAGGGAAGGAGAAAGGGAGGGAGGGAGGGAGGGAGGGAGGGAGGGAGGAAAGGAGGGAGGGTACACACGTGGTCTTTGCAGCCCTGGAGGATGGAATGCCGGAGCATTTTCTTCATCACGTCCTCCCGGAAAAGCACCACTTCCTGAGTGAAGAGGCGGAGCTAGGGGAGGAGAGGAGGAGAGGGAGGAAAAGGATCAAAGGGGGGGCAAGGGGTCTCGACTGGGCTCAGATCACCATTCTCCCCTAAATTTTCCTCCCTAACTCCTGGTCCTATCACCTCTTTTCCCCCCCGCTCCCTTCCTCCCTCCCTCTCCCATCACTTCTTCTCCCTCCCTCCCCTTTCCTCCTCCTCCTTCCCTCCTTCCCCCTCTTTCTTACCCGACATGGATTGGAGACGAAGTGCGCTCGATTTAAGGTGGATGCAAGGGAGCGTGTTAAGGTGGAAGGCAAGGGACCCCTGGGAAGGACGGCACCGGCGCCTGCCGAGAGCAAGGAAGGGAGGGAGGGAGGGAAGGAAGGAGGAAGGGGGGGAACGAGAGAGGCGGGGTGGAGAAAGGGAAGACACGACATGAGGACATAGCGCGTGTCAGCAGCCCGATGGAAGAGGTGAAAGAGATGACGGAAAGGCAAAGAGGGAGGGGGGAGGGAGGGAGGAGGGAGGGAAGGAAGGAGGGAAGGAGGGAGGGGGGCGGACCTGGGTCGTGGGGGCCAGGGAGGAAGAGGAAGGTCGCTTTTGCACAAAGGGTGGGCGCCTCATTTTTGAGCAGGGAGGCGAGGCCGTCGAAGTACCCTGGGGAGGGAGGGAGGAGGGAAGGGAGGGAGGGAGGGAGGGAGGGTGGGAGGGAGGGAATAGGGGGGGGGGGAGGGCGGGAGGGAGGGAAGGAGGGAGGGAGGAAGGTTTAACCTGTGCCCTCTCTTCGTCTCAGACCACCTCCTTCCATGCCTCTTTACTTCCTTCTACGGCGCTTTCTTCATCGAGCAGCACGCCCTTTAAGGATCACTTGGCAAAGGCCAGCAACCTCCTTCCCTCCCTCCCTCCCTCCCTCCCTCCCTACCCGTCAGGTCCTCCAGATAATAGCGCCCCTCTTCCACTTGAGTGATGCAGCCGAGCAAATTCTTTTCTCCTGGGCGAATGCGAAAAAAGAGAAGGAGGAAGCGAGAATAAGAAGGGGAGGGAGGGGAGGGTAAGGTAGAGGACCGAAGGGGGAGGCAGTGTCTTCGTCCCAAAAGAGGGAGAGCTGACTCCTAGCTACCCGCAACAGATGGCGCCACAGTATTCATCAATGTGATCTTCATTCTAGTCTCCGTCCTGTCCGTCACTCTCTGAATGGCACACCTAGCGTGCTGACCTCAACACACAGGCCAGAGTGGATCGGAAGACCGAGGGAGGGAGGGAGGGAGGGGGGGAGAGAGGGAAGGAGGGCACGGACCGTGCGTGCCCAGGAGGGAATCCACAGTGACGAGCTTCAGGTAGTTCCGGTCGTGGCCCATAATGGGCCTGACGAAGAGCTCGTGGCGAAGGACGCGCTGCCGGACCAAGGCGTAGCGCTCTCGGAACATGCGTGCCCTGGTGGGGGAGGGAAAGGGGGGGGGCGTGAGCTCGGGAGGTGGGCATGAGCAGAGGAGGAAGGTCGCAGCCATATATATGCATGTATAGATATACATATATATGCATGTATAGATGTACATATATAGGCGGGTGGTGTAAGTGGTCAGGAAGCTACGCAATGGAAGTTGCTCTTCCTCCCCCTCGGACACGCTGCATTGCCTTCTTCCATGGAGACGATGCCCCTCCTCCCTCCCTCCCTCCCTCCCTCACCGTGATCCTGGATCCGGGTTGAACGGCCGCTCTTTGTCGAACGTGAAGGAGAAACTCTTGCTCCGGTGATCGTACGTCATTTTCGGCATGCTGAAAGCATCCCAGATAGCAATGGCTTCCTGCGCGCACGGAAGGTGGAAAAGACGAGGTAATGAAGAAGCACAAGACAGGAGGGGACAGGGTGCGAGGTAGGTGGGGTTGGGGGGAGGAGGAGGAGGGATGGAGGCAGGAGGGTGAGAAGGAGGAGATGTCAGGGGGGGGGGGAAGAGAGGGTCATGCGTGACTTTCCGCGTCCACTGGGCGTATGACCCTATCAGTCGCCTCTGTACCTGATTCAGGTCATCTTCATCTTTTGTCAACTGCCGCACGACTGTTTCTATCGTCGCTCTGTCTACCAAGGTCGAGCGGAGCTCCCCCCGTTCAACGAGACCTTTGATCGCATTTAATATGGCATCGAGGGCCCCGTCTACATCTTCTTCGTGCGTGAGGACTGTGTACAAGCAGGAAATGTTGTGAAAAGCAAAAGAATGATGAGGATGAGGGTAGAAAGCAAGATAATTCGAACGAGTGGGAGGATTTGACTCTGTCACGTGTGGCGTTTAGAGGAGGCCACTCACGCACATCGATGCGAATATTTGCCAGTACCCTTGTGTTTTCGACAAATCAAATACGTTTCATCATTCTTACGGGAAATTCAGACAATTTTCTCGTCTTTTCTTCCCTCTCTTCTCTATCATTCATATTTCCCACACAACTTACCAGATACAAGGGCAGCCACAGCATCAGCTTTAACGCTCAATCCACGCAACTTGAATGCACGAAAAATGGCACGATTGGCCGCCGCCCTCGTCGAAGATGACATGCGTCCTGTCATCGAGGTGAAACCGTCTTTGTATGAGTCCAATTTTGTTTTATAGACCCATGCGCACGCAAGGTGTATCTCCCTTTCCTCCTTTCTCTGCAGTAGGTGGAGGAATTTGGCGATTGCGCCTGTGACATGACATTGAAAGCAACGACAATCATAGGACGCAAATCGATTGGCAATGCCGCGAAGACATCTCTACCATTCAGGCAACATCCGATTCCGCTACTGAGCCAGATACAACCGGAGAGACGTGGTTGCTTTGGAAGGAAAAAAATTGACCAAGCGTCCTGCATCGCAAGTAGAACATGGCACCGGGCGAGCAACTTTCTTCTTTTTCGCGCCTCTTTTTTTCCCCCATTTTTCCCCCAAAGACTTTTACTTTTAATCCATTGTCATTTGATGAAAGATGTGATATAGGGGCTCATCTTGCATCAGCTTTGAGGTGGCTTAGATCTTTCTTGCGGGTGGGTATGAAAACTCTTTATTTTTGGGTTTCTCAGTTGATTAGAGCGTTGTCGTTTAAAACTTCCCTATGAAGATGCAGCAAAAGTAAGAAAAGCCTTGGGAAATTTAACACCACGTTCTGGAAGATGCTGAGCCTGACGAAATAGGAGAGCAACGCTGCTATTTCTCCGCTCTCTCCTTTCCTGTGATCGACCTGTACGAAAAAATGTGTTTGGACTGATGGCTTGGCGACAGCCCATGCAGGATCGGAAACGCTTGAAAGTGTCACAGGTACGCCAAGGGAAGTCAATAGTTAGTTCACACCGGAAAAGAGAAGAAAAAAAACATACCTCCGAAGCCGCCCAATTAAATACTTTTCTTCTTGTTTTGCATGAACCTGCTACACGTGTTTCGGGTGGACGGACAAAGCGCCGGTTTTTTGTCCCCCCGATTTTCATGTCATCTCCTACCCCTCTCGCGCGGTTTTCTTATCCTGTTGGACACTGAATCTATTGTGATGCACTCCCCGAGAATGTAAACACCGCGCCCACAAGTTTTGCTGTCTTTTTGCCCGCACCACGTGCCTGAAAAATGCACGGGCGTGTCTGAGCTGGAAATAGAGTGAGGATTTGTGGCGACATGTGCTTGCAAAAGATGGATGAGTCATCACCTATCTCGGCATAAAAGGAAAAAAGGGGAAACCGAGCGGAGATCTTCTCTACTTCCGCCCGCCTCGTGTGTCAAGCGACACGGCAACGTTTTGGTATTATTTCATCGAGCATTGAAGTACTCGCACGGGTATCTGGGCGTGACACTTTCTGCACTTTGTTTGCAAAAGACTGGCAAGTCGACTGTGTTGGACCCTTGGAACGCGAATAAGGCTCCCCACTCGGACTGGAAGGGTGTTACGACTCACTTTTCACGGGAACACTGTAAACTCTTGTCCAATTTCCCCCACCCCGTCCAGAACACCAGCGTCTACACAGTAAATAAACTTTAAAACCTCCCCTTGTGGCCTCGGCTAGTGTGGACAAGGCTTGAAGCACTCCGCAAACCCCTCCGCTGTCACAAGCTCTGACAAAAGGTGGGTTTGGAGGGATGACTACCGTGTGTAGAATCGTACCGCGCTTCCATACCCTCTCTTTCCTCTTGAAGGTCGGCTTTCTTTTGCGATCTCGGGCTCGACGCTTATTTACTGCGGCATATTTGGTTTCATGATCTTGTTTTTGACCCCTCCCGGCGATGGAGGTGGACAGCCTACCTCGTCCTGGTAGACATGCATCTCATTTAATCACCTCTGCCCTCCTTGATTCGTCCCTCTCTTTCATTCTACTCCAGCTGCGTGGATTGAAGGCGCCATGCCGTCCCTCCTACCGTTGTCCTGCCTCCTCATGCTCCTTTCCCTGCTGGGCTCACGTGCCTTCTTTCTGCCTGCACGTCCCTCTTCCTCCTTAATTTCTCGCTCCCTCTTCATCACCTCATCATCCTCCCTCCCCACGTCCTCATCTGCCTTACATGCTCGCAAAAAACGGCCCAAAGAGCAAGATTGGTGCGTCGCCGGGATGCAGGCTGTTTCCCGACGTCACACATTCTCACCTTCGCCCTCCCGCCCTCCTTCCCTCCCTCCCTCCCTCCCACCCTCCCTCTTTCCCTCCCTTCCTCCCGCTTCACACTCAGGATGGAAGTCCTGGCGGAATCGGGGGGTATGGAAGAGAAGGAGGAGGGGATTTGGCCTGCCGCCCCGGCCCCCTGGGAGGCATCCTTCGTCGGGACCTCATTAGATCCGTTGATGCTGGACCCTGGTAGGGAGGGAGGGAGGGAGGAAGGGAGGGGGGGAGGAAAAGGAGTGGTTGTCGATTTAGGTTCCTGACTACTGGGCTCTTTCTTCACGGGGTGGCAGATGACTTTGACGAAGAGGAGTTGGGGATGATGGCCATGTTGAACCAGGTAAGAAGGAAGGGGGAAGGAAAGGACGGGGGGGAGGGCGGGGTGGAGGTCCCGCTTTCATTCCCTCACCTCGCTCGCATGCCCGGTGATGTAACAGGAAGAGGAAGAGGAGGAGGAGGACCTTCCGGTGCTGGAGGTAGAGCAAGTCCTAGACTTGTCCTTAGGCAGCATGGAGTATCGGGAGGACGAGGTATGTAAATCTATTATTGTGTAGGGAGGGAGGGAGGGAAAGGAGTGAAAGAAGGAAGCAAGGAGGCGGTGCCAGAGAGAAGGAGATGCGAGTGGTTCTGCTGTGTTTCTCCTTCCAGTGAGCCGGCAGAGGGCGCCCTGAGACCCCAATAGAGGGGAATCGTGTTCGAAGATCCGTTACATTTGCGTGTACGAAACCGTTCGGGGTTTCGGAGATACCGGTCGGAGAATCTGGCCCGGGCTTTGACCCCTGATTCCCTTGTGTACTTTTTTGGGCCCTGGACACTGGCAGGATTGGGAGGGCGAGGAAAACAGCGAAAAATACCGACAGGCGCGGAACCGGGCGAAAGCGTCCTCCCTCCATGACACCGTGGTGGAGCACGCGGGGAGGTTCTACGAGCATTACAACGGGCGGTAGGACCGGGAGGGGGGAAGGGAAGGAAGGAGGGAAGGGGATGGGGGTGGGGGTGCCATGGACGTGGGGTGCTCCTCCATCCCTCCGTCCTCAATCCCTCCCTCCCTCCCTCCCTTCCTCCCTCAGGGCCAACAAGGAGAAAGTGTACCTGGTGGGGATCACGAAGAAGCGCGCGCAGGACGAGACAGGGGCAGAGGCCTTCTCGGTGGAAGAATCCTTGACCGAGCTCTCGGAATTAGTCGGCACCGCCGGCTTGGAAGTCGCAGGGTCCACCTTCCAGAAGGTCCGCCCTCCCTCCCTCCCTTCCTCCCTCCCTCCCTCCCTCCCTCCCTCCCTCCCTCCCTCCCTCCCTCCCTCCCTCCCTTCCTTCTCCCTCCCTCCCTTCTCCCTCCCTCCCTCTCTCCCGCCCGCCCGCACGCCCGCCGTCCTCCCTCGTCTCCTGCGTCGTGAGTTTATAATCAGGTCTATTTTCCTCCCTTATCCAATGTGTGCAGGGATACCCCGTGGTGGCCTTGGTGGGCTATACCAACAGCGGAAAGTCGACACTCCTGAACCGGCTCACGCAGGCGGGGGCGCTCGCCGAGGACCTACTCTTTGCCACACTGGACCCTACCACACGGTAGGGCTCTCTGCCCGCCCTCCTCCCGCGCCTTTTTTCCCCTTGTTGAAGTCCCATGCACGCGGCCTCGTTTTCTTTTCGTGACGCATTCGGTTCGGTCGCCCCCTCCCACCCTCTTTCCCTCCCTCCCTCCCTCCCTCCATTCTTCCCTCCTTCCCTCCCTCCATTCTTCCCTCCTTTTCTTCCCTCCCTTCTTCCAGCCGCCTCTCCCTCCCGGGGCTTCCAAGGCTCTTTCCCGTCCATACTCCTCACGGACACGGTGGGGTTCATCCAGAAGCTTCCGACACAACTGATCGCCGCCTTCCGTGCCACACTCGAGGTCGGTGGAGGAGGAGGGAGGGAGGGAGGGAGGGAAGGAGGGAGGGAGGGATGCGACAGACCGCACGCTCTCGGGCCAAAACGTTTGAAGACAGGATCTAGGGCTTGGTTATTACGTGTCATAGATCAAAAGAAAATACCATCAGGCAAACCGCATACCCGTCCTCACACTCCCCTCCCTCCCTCCCTCCCTTCCTCCCTCTTTCCCCTCCCCCCTCCCTTCGTCCTTCGCAGGAGATCTTCATGGCCGACGTCCTCGTTCACCTGGTGGACGCCTCCAACCCCATGTGGCGAAAGCAGAAGGCTGGTGCGTGGATGGTCGGGAGGGAGGGCAAGAGGGAGGACGGGAGGGAGGGCGGACAGAAAGTGGTGTGATCGACGCGGTGGATTCCAGGTTGTCAATCCAACGGAGAAGGGTAGATAGCACGTGGGTGACCTTGGCTTCACTGATACGATGTTAGAGCAAGAAGCGGTCCGAGGATCCTAAGATATCCCTCCCTCCCTCCCCTCCTCTTTCCCTCCCTCCCGCCCTCCCTCCTTTTCCAGCCGTGGACAGCACGCTGGAAGACATGGGAATGGGCCACAAGCCGCGAATCGTGCTCTTCAACAAAATGGACGCGCTGAGCGAGGTAGGGAGCCCCGCTCACCCTGTTCGGCGCGCTCGTCTTCCCTCTCCCGGCTCTCGTCCCTCGTATTCTGCCCCTCCTCCTCACTCCCCGACGGTTCCCCTCCTTCCCCTGGAAATCTTTGCCTCTTCTTTCCATTATTTATCAGGAGGAGCTGGAGGCATGGTCGGACGGCTGGGCGGAGAGACTGCGAGACACGGAGGCGGAGACTGGGAGAGGGCGTCCGAGGTAGGGAAAGAAGTCAAGACGAGGGAGGGGGAGAGGAGGGGGGAGAGGAAGCCGCAGAGCCGGTGGACATGGCCTTCCACGTTCTCGGGGGCTCACTATACGTGCATGTTTTGCTACGCATCCCTCCCGTCCCACACCCCAGCAAGCAGAAGACGAGTAGCAGGGAGGTGGCCGCGGGGAGAGGAGGGAGCGAGGAGGAAGAGGAGGAGGGGGAAAAGAAGGGACTGGAAATAGCGGTCGCGGGGAGCGCCCACACGGGAGAAGGTCTGTCTTTCCGCTCTTCTCTCCCTCCTTTCCCCCCGTTTCTCCTCCCTCTTCCCTGTTCTCTCTTTTTGTATGCGTCCCTCTCTCTCTCTTTCCTCCGCCTTAGTTCCAACGCGGCCTCCCTCCTTCCCTCCCTCCTTCCCTCCCTCCTTCCCTCCCTCCTTCCCTCCCTCCTTCCCTCCTGCCCTTTCTTTCCTCCCCTAGGCATGATCGACCTCCTAAAAGCCATGGACGAGGCCCTCCGCGCCATCATGGTTCCTGTCGAAGTGGTCTTGCCCCATACCGAGGCCTCCACTCTCAGCCAGGTACCCTTACTCTCCCTCCTCCCCTCCCTCCCTTCCTCCCTTTCCACCCTCCCCTCTCAGCTAGGTACCCTTACTCTTCCTCCCCCCCTCCCTCCCTTCCTCCCTTTCCACCCTCCCTTTCCACTCATCACCCTTCCTCCCTTCTTCCTGACTCAGATACACGACCGGGGTTCGTGCGACCGAGTCCTTTATCAGGCGGAAGGGACGTTCGTGGCGGCCATGGTCCCACAGGTAGGGGGGGGGGGGGGCAGGAGAAGGGTCGAAAGTGATGCGTCAGTCGGGGGCAAGGAACAAGGTGTAGGGTCTACTTGCCTCCAGGCGCCTCCCTCCGTCTCTGGGCGGTCCCCAATGATCTCTCCTCTTTGTCCGGCGTTTCCTCTTTTCCCCTCCTGCCCTGCCTGCTTTTTCCCTCTCTCGGGCGGAAGTGAGTCTTTTCAACGTTGATGAGAGTTCTTGCAACTCATTTGCTTTTTGCATTTTCCTTCTTTCCCTCCCTCCCTCCCTCACTCACTCACTCACTCACTCACTCACTCACTCCTTCCCTCCCTCAGGACCTGGCCATCCGCCTGCTCCCTTACCGGGTGGACAGTGGGGCACAGTCGTACAAGCAAGTGGAGGAAGGGCAGGAGATCGACTGGGGGGCCCTGGCCAAAGGGAGGCACGTGTACAAGGAGCGGCTGGAACGCGGAGAAGTCACGGCTTTACCCACAGGAAGTGTGCCTGTCGCGTCCTACAAGGCAACGGCCGCCGCAGCGTGATAGTTGGTGGGGGGGGTGAACAGGGATGTACGTATAGCTTTTTGTTGGAAGAAGGTTTTTGACTCAAGACTTGCAAGGGCGAAAGCGGAGGAAAATGAACAGGAAGCTTTGATTTAGAAAATGTGAACACCAGCCATATGTATTCGATGACATCCGTCGAAAAAGAGAAAAATGACGCCTGCAGTATAGAAACCGCAAAAGCCGCCATAGCGCCGCATGCGTCGTGTGACATCGCGGGTGTGTAGTTCATACTTATGTCTCTCCCTTTCTTGAGGGGATGGTGATAAGGTGTCAATAATGTGCTTTGGGAAAGACGTGGAGAGCAAGGAGCTGTCGAAACCTACGGCGGCCGGGGGGAAGTCTCTGCGAACCCTGGTAGGGCCCGCCGAGGGACAAGAGGAAGGACCGAGACGCAGGGTGATGGAAGAAGTAGACTGTGCATCATCGTCATCCCCAAGTACGATGTTCGTGTTCCTTTTCTTTCGTCACGTTCATTGAGGTCATTACTGTGCCATTCTGATACTCAGGCACGTATAAGGGGGCTACGGACCCAGAAGCGCTTGACGTTGCCTTCAATTCAACCCTCCGTTGAGTCAAGGGGCTTACATGCTAGAAATGTACCGCATGTCAGCGCAGCTTGAACTAAGCGCGAGCACGTGTGTGCCCCCACGTCTTTGACTTTACATATGCTTACATAAAGGCTCTCTTGCATGCCAAGCTCTGCCGGCGGATAATCGACATCCCCTCGTCTGGCAAACCAATCTAGGCCAGCGTGAATAGCTCCGGTCACGGCGTAACAACAGATTGACATTCTTACACGTACCTCATCCCCCGGAGCATGTACAAAATAGTTTAACAACAACATTCCACAATCTGTCCATCAGTGCTGGTAGCTTCCTCCCTCTCTCCTTCCCTTCCTAACCCCTTGCCTACACCGCGCCCAGCACAAGGAGCACTGTCAGCATCGCCAAGGGTACCCATTCCACTCCTCGCTCCACATCTCTTCCCCGAAATCCGCCCCTCCACACGACCCGCCAGTCGTACAAGCATACACCCACCCCTGCCACGCAGATACTTCCCAGGGCAACCCAGCCACCCAGCGCCCCTCCTGCCGTGCCGTGCGGGCCGGCCGCGCCCCAGGCGGCCCTGAAAGCCAGCAAGCCAGGCCCATTGAAAAGGGAGAAAAGCGAAGAAAACGTCAAAGCGTGTTGAATGACGACCAGGCGGGCACTCACCCACGTGCTCACGGCCACCAAAACCCCGCCCAGAGAGAGAGAAAGGGGCTTCCCGAGGAGGCGGGGTAAGGTCAGGATGCTCCCGGCCTGGTCCCCTGCGATGTCGTCGATGTCCATTAGAATCTCCCGGTGGAAGATGTGGCAAGACACGGTGATGACCGCTGCGAGAAGGGAAGGACGGAGGGAGGAAGGGAGGGAGGACAAGGTTGCGGTCGTAGCCGCCGCGAGCCCGCCTAAAGCAACTGAAGCGGCGATTACAAGCGCGACAACGCCGTTTTTTAGGAAGGGAAACGGTTTGAAAACAGGAGTGTAGAGGACCACGGCTGCCACGGCAGTTTGAACAATGCGACGGAGCAATCGCCTGGTACTTTCAGTGTACGAGTGTGGCGCTAGGGTCCTTGCAGTGGCCCACCGCATGGGAGGAGGAGGGAGGTATGACGTTGAGGGTTGCCCCGCCACTGGGACGGGAAAAAATGCGCGGTGGGTCGTGCAGGACAGGTCAATATTACCCAAAAGAAGGGCTGTTGTCAGGCAGGATAGAGCGAGAAGAAGGGCATGAATGGGTCGAATTTGGCCCTGAACGAGGGTGCGCTCTGGATGGTTGATACGGTCGACTCCCCGGTCGAAGTAGTCGTTGAGGACACAGGAGCCGACAGCCACGAGGGCAGAGGTGATGGCTGTGGGTAGGAAAAAAGGAAAGTGGGGAGATGAAAAATTGGTGGATTTGTATGGCTGTTTTATTAGCCTCAAGCCATCGCTTCACAGACATCCAGATTGTCGTTCGAATCATCTGAGGGATTTTAAAAAAAGTAGAACAATCACTCACTCGCCGACATTGATAACTCGTTGTCATAGCTTGCTCATGTATTTATCCATTCAGGGGTTTTCCCTTCGACACATGCACTATTTGATGCATTCTTTTGAAGACAATTTTTTGTCAATCTTGCATTTTTAAGCACAAGGAAGTTGTGCTACAAGTCGGCCGCACCTAGCGTACACGAAGGCATTTTTACCTTCGAAGAACGCCTTGTCCGAAACCATATCTAACAAAGCTACACACCATCTCATGATTCGATCAGTATATTCTGTTACTTACCCATTTGTGCCACCAGGGGGCTCAGCACCAGTCGCAAATCCCGCGTCGTGATCCAAGCTCCTATCAGGACTAGGAAAGCAGATGGCAGAACGTTTTGAGGACGCAAGACTTCAATGTACGGGTGCCAAGGGTGGTGTGACTTCAGGGTATGCTTGTTTGATGAGTTCATGCCTTGAGCCTTTGGAGGAGAGATAGGAGAAGGGCGAATCGAGGGATTGGTATGGGCCACATTGTCGTATGTAGGGCTTGTGCGGATACTTCTGCGAGTAAAGTCAGAAGAGAGTATCGACTGCGATGCTTTTCGAAGGGTACATTGCTCCCGGTAACAGAATGGCTGTTTTTGATCTCCTGAGACTCGGGCGCAAAATGGGCGGTAAGGAGGATGGTAACCCTGAACTTGCTGCGGCAACACGTCGATCCAAAAAATAAACCAGAGACAGAATTTCAGAAAAAGGCTTGGCATGTGTGTTGCTTGTCCTATAATAAGTAAATTTATTCATAGGGTTCGAAGTGTGAGAATTCGATCCCAAAATTCTTCGTTGCTGTTGACACCAACTAGCCTCTTCGTCTCTCATCTTTCTACTACCAAGTGGTGTCAGTCCTTGAACCTTTGAAACATAGATGTATGCGGTGCCATTGACGATTCATGTCATCGGACGACAAAATCCATCTTCTATCTATTTTGAAATACTATAAATAGCACATGATCGACTTGGCTATCTGAAAAAAGGGCGGGGTAATGAGACAGAACTCTCCTGCTGACAGCACCTTGATGATTTTTTTTTTCGAAATTTTAAATTTGGCACATAACAGGGAACATCATGGATTGGTGGTGTAATATGCCCACGGCTCCTGCTTGCATGCAGCTTGATGGGTAACCAAACGGCGAAAGCCCAAAAATGGTGGTACTGACAGTAAAATCCTTGTAAGAGACATGTAAATGCATCAAATACCACCCAACTTGACTAGCCGCCATCGCTTCAGCGGATGAAGATCTCCGCGCAATTTCTCTTGATGAGTCCACACACCCCAAGAAAAGGGTGGAATGTCTTCCGATTATCATGCCAAAAAATACGCTTTGGATTGAGAGGGCCCTTTCAAGGAAACAGGTCTCAAGAAAGGGAATTGTGTCGAAATAGATTGGACATACAATAACAAAATGGTGTTCTGCTGAGGACTTGTGCCCAAACATCTGAGATGACGAACAAAATAGCATAAAACTAAAAATATGGGAATCTTTTGACATGGGTTTCTTCGCATATATCGTGGAATACGCCGCATTCTACATGACTTATTCAATCCGCCTCAACGCCTCTATATTTTTTCCCCCCCCGAGATTTTTGAAGGGATCGACCAGCCCTCCTAGTCTCAGACTACCCCTTTCAATGCAATCGCGTCATGTCCTCCACACGTCGATACACCTCATCCAAGGAGAGCACCCCATCTTTCTTTCCCTCCTCCTTCCTGGCATGCTCTTGCAACCCCACCACTTCCATCTTCCCCTCTCCCTTCCCCCCTCCCGCCTGGTCGTAAAGGGCAGCTTCTGTCTTGCTCTCTCCGCCCACTCCCTCCACCCGCATCAGCTCCACCACCTCCTCCATCCGCTGCGTCGGGAGCTCCAGGAACGACTCGATCAAGTCCCCATCGACGAATCCTTGCGTATCTGAAATGGCCTTGTCCGTTAAAAATCGGCGATATTCTTCATGCGAAAGTCCACCCACGCCTTTCACCACCTGACAGGCACGGAGCGGTGGGGAGAAAGAAGGAAAGGAGGGGAGAGGGTGAGAAGGAAGGAGGGAGGGTGGGAGGGAGGGAGAGAGGGAGGGAGGAAGGGAGGGAGGCAGGGAGCCGCAGAGGCCACGCGAAAGAAACAGAAATCTGGCCTTCGGAGGTTTTCACCGCATTCTCAACACCGAGTACCCAAGAACGACCTGAGGCTTCCTCCATCAGCCCCTCCTCCCCGCCCTCCCTTGGCCCCTACCTTGTTCAAACACTTGGTCAGGGCCACGAAGAAGCGGTAATCCTCCTCTGAGATGGGTAGGATGGATCCAATCATCCCCTGTTGCGTCCCGAACATGAGCCCCAGATCCTGCACATGCCCACGTGCTACTTCCCCGCCGCTGCGGCGGTCCTCTTTCTCCTTCTCCCCCACCTTCTCGTCCTTTTCTTCTCCCTCTTCTCCTCCCAGAGGATTTTCGGTCCCGGCCATGGCCTCCTCCTCGTCCTTCCCGCCCTCCTTCCCGCCCTCCTTCCCGCCCTCCTTCCCGCCCTCCCTCTGTAGGACAGGGTGAACCGAGAAAGGGACGATGAGCAGTGGTTTTCACACACATCCAAGAACCAACTTCCCCCCCTGCTTATCGTCATGTGAATATCCCCCCTTTTCCGGTCCACAACGTGCTAAAAAATGACTCGCCCGCTCTCAACCCCTCCCTCCTCCCCGTCCCCCCTCCCATCCTCCCTCCCTACCTCGCCTTCCCTAGGCTGCATCACCAGGGAGCCTCGGACAAAGCGATTAACAAAGTCGCCAAGATGATAATGCCCGATGGTCTGCAGACGATAGCGCTCCTCGTCCGTCGTGGCCTCACTGTTCTTCCGGACCTGGGAGGGAAAGAGGGAAGGAAGGAGGGAAGGAGGAAGGGAGGGACGGAGGGAGGGAGGGAGGGAGGGAGGGAGGGAGGGAGGGAGGGAGGGAGGGAAGTTCAAAGCCTGGGCAGCCACTCGAGGGAAAAGGAAGAATCAAAAGGACTCGGGCAGTACGAGAAGGGGGGAATGGCAAGTAGGGAGGGCGGGAGGGAGGAAGGGCGGGAGGCAGGAGAGGAGGAGACCTACCGTGAAGAGGTTGTAGTGGTCCTCCGCGCCTATGAAGGTGTCTTCGTCCATCATGTCCACGGCGGTCATCCACAGCGGGCTTGGCAAGGCGGACAAGAGGGAAGGCATGAGGGAGGGAGGGCGTGAAGAGCCGCGTGTGGCCATACAGAGGGAGTGAGAGAGGGAGGGAAGCAGGGAGGGCAGGAAAGAGGAAGGGAGGGAGGCAGGGAGAGAGGGAAGGCACGAGGGAGGGAGGGCGTGAAAAGCCGCGACACAGGAACCTCCCCATCATCAATCAAAACGGCTCATGATCCGTGTCGTCCTGACCTTTAGGAGGAGGGGAAGAGGAAGGGAAGGAGGAAGAAAAGGAGGGAGGGACCTACCGATAGTCTTTCGCAATTTCCTCTATAGTGCCATCGATCGGCTTGTACAGGAGAAGACTGTTGAGAGGGAGGGAGGGAGGGAGGGAGGGAGGGAGGGAGGCATATAACAGATGGGTGGGCCAGTGCGAAGAAAATGGAATGGGAGGCAGAAAGGAAGGGAAGGAGGGAGGGAAGCGGGAGGAAGGAAGGGAAGGGAGGAAGGAAGGGAGGGCGAGAGGGAGGGGATGGGGAGGGGGAAAGAGGGATTGCAACCTGATGGAGCGGATGAGGTCACCGACCACAATGAAGTCCCCCCGGCTTTGGAGGAAGAGGCACATGATGTGCCCGTGATGACCGCATTCGGTCTGGGGGGGGGGGGGGTAGACAAGGGAGGAGAAAAAAGAGAAAGGCGTGGTCGAATGTGAGAACCGATAGAGTCGGAGAGCGAGCTTCCACGGGGGTCGAGAGGGAGCAGAGGGAGGGAGGGAGGGAGGGAGGGAGGGAGGGAGGGAGGGAGGGAGGGCGTGGCACCGTGTAACTCGGGGTTCCCGTCCTTGTCCGCCCATCGATAAAGCTGCACTTTGCTGTTGATACCGGCCAGCAGCTTTCCATTAAACGCGTTGAGACAATAGACGGCGCCCTGCGCAAGGAGGT
>SDOX01000091.1:0-13779 GCA_004565275.1 Nannochloropsis salina CCMP1776
CCTCCCTCCCTCCCTCCCTCCCTCCCTCCCTCCCTCCCCGCAGCTCTTCCTCTTCTGCATCTGCTACGGGGCGGCCGCCCTCCTCTATGAAAGGATCTGCGTCCCCCACGTCTCGGACGACGAGGAACCTGTGGCACCAGAATGGGTAAGTGCATGCATATATCTTACGCTGGGGCTCTGGAGGGCATATTTGATATCTGGATAAGGTATTTGATATCTGGATAGGATATATTTGGATAAGGTATTTGATATCTGGATAGGATATATGACGTCTGGATAGGATATTTGATATCTGGATAAGGTATTTGATATCTGGATAAGGTATTTGATATCTGGATAGGATACTCGATATCTGGATAGGATATTCGATATCTGGATAGGATAAATGATAAATTGACAGGATATTTGGTATCTAGATAGCTTGCCTGATCTCTGGATAGGATATTTGATATCTGGATAGGATAGATGATATTTTATGCCCGGACTCCGGGCAGGATTAGAGAGGGGGGATATATATATATGGGAGTTATACTGTTTTTCCTAAATTTAAAAAAACGCTGCTGAGAACGCACTCACCCTTGCCCCTTGACCACATACGTGCCCAGCGGTCAGATTATGATTTCCTCCCTTCCTCCCTTCCTCCCTCCCTCCCTCCCTCCCTCCCTCCTCCCAGGTGGCCCCCATCACCAGCGTGCCCAAGGCCGTCATCTTCTATGGGGAGGGAGCGCAAGGTCCGCGACGCCGGGTCCACAGGTTCGTTTGCTGAGGAAACGAGGGTGATCATGAAGGGGGGGGGAGGGGATGGTGATGCTGTTGTGCTGGGTGCTTGTGTGGGGTGAGCGAGGAGAAGGAGGGAGGGATACTGGGCTTGGCGTCTTACCAAGCGCACGGGAGGAAGAAGAATGATAGTGAAGGGGGGAGGGGGAATAGAAAACTCTCGGAACCATGCGGGGAGGGTGAAGAGGCTGTGGAAAGTCAGGAATAAAGGCTTGACAAAAGATAAAATCACGTTTTGTGGAGGGGGTAAGGGTCTCTTGTACGGGATCTGAGAGGTATGGGCGTCCCACCGCGGTGACCTCGGGGATTTCTCTCACTCACTTTTCCATCCCTCGGTGTTTGTCGTCCTTTTAGCGTGACTTTGGATGAATTGGAGGCCGTGGAGCAGGAGCGCATGCTCTGCCCCTGTCTGGACCACCAGGTGAGAGAAGAACCGGAAGAGGAGGGAGGGAGGGAGGGAGGGAGGGAGGGAGGGAGGGAGGGAGGGAGGGAGGGAGGGAGGGAAGCAAATCCTACGGCCCAAGGGAAGAAGATGTGTCCATGGCACATGACTGTCTTTGAATATATACGTTCTTATTCCTGTTTTCCTCCCTCGTCTGCCTGTGACATGACACAGCCCACCCTCCTGCCCAAGTGCCGTGCGGGGCCGCCCTTGTATCATCGGCTACGGGTAGCTTGGACGGAGGCAGAAAAACGCCGAAGCCCGAAGGGAAACATGGCGACCGTATGAAAGCAGTGCCGACGGGG
This sequence comes from Nannochloropsis salina CCMP1776, assembly GCA_004565275.1. Lineage (NCBI taxonomy): Eukaryota > Eustigmatophyceae > Eustigmatales > Monodopsidaceae > Microchloropsis > Microchloropsis salina. The sequence goes on from SDOX01000091.1 coordinate 1,525, forward strand.
AGGAGATGTAAGAACGAGGGGAGGGGAGGGGAGGAGGAGGAATTTTGAATCTGAAACGTCGAGTCGAGGAGAGGCCGCAGAGAGGTCACCGACACGACGAGGACAAGCGCGTAGGCAGGACGTAAAGGAGGCGAAGGGTTTCGCGGGAAGCGAAAGGACCTGATGGTGCCGGAAGGGATTGTTCGGACTAGTAGATCGGATCGAGAACGCAAAATAGATTTGAAAAAGGCTTGGTCGCCTGGTGGGGCCACAGCGAAGCCATGCTCCACGCCTGAACTACGCGCGTCTGCCCACATAGATGAAAGCTTTCATCCTGAGGAAAAAAATGTAAATTATGACGACCCAAGGGAAGATGGCATCCCTTTCTCTGCGCCAACCAACCAGAGCTCGATGCTGCGTACGCAGCGCGTCACATTTCATTCCTTTTTGCTACCGATCAATAAAGGATATTTGACCGCCTGACACCAGATATTCGACGCAGTTCGGCATTTTTCGGGTCGCCCACGGGAAAACCCCGGACACGAAATCGGAATTCCCCGACGGCGTCGCTCCGGCAAGGAAAGCGTGTCCAAATGGCCGGGTCTCAAAGATTTTTAGTCCTCTTTTTTTTAACATATTCTCTCTAGCCACATGTCTCCGTCCCTCCACTCCACCATCCAGCCCTGTCCTTCCCCTCCCACTTAACGCTGGTGTCCTACTGCTCATGTCATTAATTCCACGCGGTATAGGGGTGCACTGCCACCAGATAATTTGACCAGCCCACGCATCGAATAAAAAACATCTCCCCACTCCCTTACCCCCCCTTCCTACCAGTAAACAAATCAATGAAACCTTCAAAGAATTCCCCCCCTCCTCCTCCACACCATTCCTCTTCCCGCGCTGGCTTCCTGACCATGCATGCCTTGCCCTAGCCCTGCTTGCTGACACCCCACCGGGAATTGAACCCTCGGTCGGGCGACCCCAACGCCGGCAACGTCGCGGCCCGTATATCCCATCGCCCCCTCGTACGGGCTTACGTTTGCGCCTTACCATGTTACCTCCCGCCGAGACAGGGGATCCCTCTCAGCTTTGGGAAGAGCGGTAGTATATGCTGTCCTGCCCCGAGTTCCTACAGGGAGGTGAGAAAAGGCAGAAAGGGGTGAGGAATGGAAGCCAACGGGAGCATGCTTACAACTCCTTCTCGCTGGCCCTCAAACGCAAACGCTCGATCGATCTTCGCCGTTGATTGCCCCGGATCAAGGTCGAAAGCCCTAGAATGTTGGCCTCACACGCCCTGCCGGCCATCACAACGGTGCACACGTATCTTGAAGAAGCGGACAATTGCGGCTCACCGGGGGATGACATGGCAAAATGCGGTGTGAACCCCAGCTTGACCATCCCCGACCCCATGATACGCCTGTCTCGTCTCACGCACACACACACCACCCCCGTTCTCTCAAGTCGCGCACGCACCGGGACAAGACGAATTCCAATCCGGCGAGATCGAGGTTTGTCTTCCGCTGTCGTCTTCGGATCGCGGCTCGGTAGTGGGACCTGGGGGAGGGGGAGAGGGAAGGACGCATGCGGGGTGACAAAGGGAGAGGATTTAAACGGTGAGAAGCGACGTTTGCAGTCAGGACAGACGGTGCATCGGAGAAAGAGACATTTAGAATGGCATGCCACGCCGTACAATCCTCTACGTATAAACATATGTGTACAATTAGCAGATACACATATACATATCTTTATATACATATACGTATATATAGGGAGAGAGAGAGACACCGGGACACGACGGATATCTGTCCCTCTTTTCACGCATCCTGTACGCTTGTGGCGATGGACTTAATATGTCGCGGGGGGAAAAACGCCCGCCTCCGGACCAGATGTCCCTGCCTGGCCACGCATGCTTACCAAAGATGTCAAACCCGAAAAACGCCGAACCGAAAACATTTCCCCCTTTCCAGACATCCACTTCTTGTTCCTCCCTCTCGCACTTCTCCCCCCCCCCCCCCTAACGCACCGGACGACCGACGGGCGAATGCAAGCTTTGTAGAATTCCGCGCAGAGAATAAAGACGAGGGAGGCACCGAAAACCAGGCCCCACTCCCAGGTGATCACGGTCTGATAAAAGACATTCTCGGCCACGGAGGGAATGTGGATGATGGGGATGAGGGTCACGACCCCGAGAAGGACTGAGCCGAAGAGCAGGTGATTGTCGCCGTACTGGGGTGGAAAAGGGCGGGGGGATCCAAAGTTAGGGTATAGGCAAGGAGGACGGCCGGCGCGAGGAAAAAAATGGGGGATGGAGGAGTAGATTTTGCCACGTCGGTGATAGTGTACAGGCCCGAAAAGCAGAGGAAAAAGACATTGAAGACACGACAAACACCACACACACAGCCTTTCCCATGGATAAAAGAGGAAAAAATCACACCACGTGCATGACCTCCCCATGAGAAGCCCAAGCCTTGCCTTTCTTTCTGCCTTCAGGCAAAGCCAAGTCCCACGACTACGCGCCCTCCCTCCCTCCCGCCCGCCCTCCCTCACCACCTACATTCATTTTTAACAGCGATCCTTTCAAATTCTTGCAATTGTAAGCGTGAATCAACAAAAGTATGGTGGTAGTGGCGAAGGTCACGGCCCGACCTTTAAAAGCGTGTTCGCACCCGGCGATGTCGTGGTTGCAGTTCGTGGTCACCTCCAATCCATCGGGGTTGTTCACATAGACAGCGATGGTAAAGTTCAACAGGCTGAAGGGAGACAGGGAGGGAGGGAGGGAGGGAGGGAGGGAGGGGGGGCGGGGTGGGGGGGGGGAGGAAAGGAGGAAGAGAGGGAGGGAGCGTGAAAGTGAGGATACTATAGCGCTCTTCATGGAGCTTGTCGCGCCCCCAAAATGCGAATCAACGAGGGAGGGAGGGAGAAAGTGAAGGAGGAAGGGAAGGAGGGAAGGAGGGAGGGAGGGAGGAAGGGAGGGAGGGAGGGAGGGAGGGAAGGAGACACGAGCACAAAAGGGAAACACAGAGAAGTGCAGTCCCCCCCGGCTATTTCATCCCCTCTTTTCTTTTTTTAAATTTTTATTTTTTATTTACCTGGACGAAACCAACGACGGTGTTCAGGACGATGATGAAGCCAATCACTCCCGCCTCGATCCACTCCTGCACCGCCAAGGCGAGGGCCACAGCCACGAAGAGGATCAAGGACATCACGTTCAGGAGGTGTTGGAGGAGCAAGACGAGGGGGTGGACCGAGCGTCGGCCTTTTAAGGCGTTCCGACCGAAATGATGCCGACGGGTTTCGACCTCCGCGTGCGAGAGCCCCGTGGCAGGGTTTGCCTGGGTGGACGAGGAGGGAAGGAAAGGGGGGGGGAGAGGGTAGGGAGGTTGTGAGAGAGGGAAAGGCAGTGATGCAAGGGGAGTGATGCCATGTTTGTTAGGGGAAGAAAAAACAATGTGACAATGTGTGCTGTAGAGAGGTGGAGGGATGAGATCACAGGTGAGGGAGGACAAGGGGTCAAGGGGGGAGGTTAACGCGATTAGTTGGCCGACAGTGTGTATGGAATCCACCCCTTGGGAGAGAAACATCAGAAACGGATCAAATGCTCCATTGGAAAAGGTCAGAATCAGAAAGAAAACATTTGCCGGAGAGGGGATGGGGGGAGCAACCCTTACCCTGTGATCATCGGGCGACTATGTGCCTCCCAAGATCATCACGCGGCAACAACCAAAACCATCACCCTCTTTTTCATCTGGCCCCATCCTTACCTGATAATGCGCCAACACTTCGGCATTCGCGGCATTGTATGGCATCTCCATGAAATCCTCCACGGGCCCGGAATGCACCGCGACGGCCAAGTCCTCTTTCCCAGCGCCGTCATCGTTGACGCCCTTTTCAATGTCAAACTTGGCCACACTTCCTTGGGAATTGGTCCCACTCCCCATGTTGGTCCGTTGGTATTCCGTCTGTACGTGGTCAAGAGGGTCTGGCGGTGGGAAAAAGCTTTCGACCATGGTCGTGAGGCCGGGCAAGCGTTTTCCCTAGTCAAAGAATCTGGGGATCGGACGTGCCACGGGAAGGAGGTTGACTACCCCGTCCTAACCCAAAAACACCTGCAAAGAAACTAATGCATGCTTTGAACATGGCCATGACGACAGAGATGTGCGCGGATCTTCAAAAATGCAGGAATGTAGACTACTGATCCCTGATAAGGCACTTTCTTCGATACTCTCGGAAATAATTGTAATCCCCAACCTGACTCTCGACAAGAACCATGATGGTGATAGCCTCTGGAAAGTAAACCATTGAACTATCCCAGCCATCCCCCATAGACCCTTCGATGCAACCAACATCCCATCCTCAGACGCGAAGAAGGTCCTGCCGAGTTGACGCATGCAAGGGCAAGAAAAACCACGCAAAAATACGAAAGTGTAACGAAATAGGTGTTAAATATTGGACTTGGCGACAGTCACCGACGATCCTCATCCCTCGCTGCCTGTTGTTGCCAAAAGAAGGTCAGAGCCCTGCACAAACCAGTAGTTGGATTCTACGAATAACGTACAGATAGGTGTAAGGATGGAGATGTGGCGTCCGGCATGCATTTCATCAAACATCGTAGCATTTATCGGACTGAGCATGGGCAGCCTTCTAGGAAAGAGCTCGATTCGAGATCCACCTGTTGAGTTTCGACTTTGGATGACCATAAATTGCGTGCAGCAGGGGAAAAAATGCCAAGCATAACTTCTTGCTGTCTAGCATATATATCTAGAGAACACAAACCTGGGATTCGCGTCCGACGGAACAAAGAACCTAAAAAACGTCTTATCATGACCTAGACACGAAAGGCACTGACCTCCCCCCTACCAACTTTTTCATCTATGATGGAGGGGGCGCAGGAAAGATTACTGTGAGAAATACGGATGCACAAAAACAATAAAAAGAATTAGGAGGTTCATTTAGTAAAGTAAAGAGGTTTGTTTCAGAGCTGTATGTCATCAATCAGCCTCCGTTGGTGACTTGAAATACTCCTTTCACAAATTTTCATAATCGTTCCTCGCCTCCTTGGCTTCACTTCTATCATTATCTACGTTTATGGCCTTTTCCCAGTCAAAATGATGATATTCTTGTTGCAAACTCAAAATTGGCTTCATCGCGTACGCCCTGCTTTGTATTTTTTTCTCCTCACCGCTTCCTTGCCCCCTGTGTCACCTGGTAATTTCCCGCCATTTCTTTTCCCATCCCCTACTTGAGGGATTTTCTTCTACACCATGATAGGATTCTTCTTACTAAGAGGTACATTGATGGTTAGCCGGTAGATAAGGACAGGAAGAGGCTCCGCGAGAGGGAGGTAGAGGTGAAAAGGGGGAGTAGACAGAGGCGAGGAAAAGGAGGATCGAAATAATTACACACACATGTGGAGTGTCTGGATATGGATTCAGGCTTGCGGGTTGGTGCTATCCGTCAGAGGAGGGAAGAGGGAGAAAGGGAAAGGAAAGAGAGGGAAGGGCAGGGCGAAAAGCAGAATGCACGGATAAGAGGTATTGGACGTCAAGGAGAAGAGAAGACAAGACGCAAGAGCAGAAACGTTTGAGAAAGAAAGACGCTCTGTGCCCCGATGATTTCCTTCTCCAGGTCAGCCGACTGTTTCTTTACTTTACTTACTATACTATTTCATTTTTCAATGCCCTTTCCTCGAGATCAGTGCCTTTGTGTCCACGTCATGATAAGGTGAAACACGCTGTGGAAGTGAGACGGAAAGGCTAAGGAGAAGCCTAATGCTTAAAAGATGAGTGGAAATCGAGGAGGAAATCGAGAGAATGAAGGAGAACTATTAATGCAGATGGTAGATAACACTATTATTACACTTGATTCGCATTACGTAGTAAACAATCAATTCTATATATCTTTTTTGGTCCTTGTCCTTCAAACAATAATAAGTGTACTCCATTCTTGTCAATCCATTAGCAGTAAACGCTTTCGCTTTAGGAATTGGGATTATTTATGAACCACACCCCATTTATGTTCGGGTGATGAAAGCTAGGCGACAAGAACTCGTTCCTCATGTTCCCCTCTTTCTCTTAGTCGTAGCATATCGGAACTCAGCTTGACAATACCAGACATGCTTGCTCCCTATTTGTCTGGAATCATAACACATCTATCACCACTTCTTTTCTCATCCCTAGGTGCATGCTTCATTTCCCTCCTGGAGACTATCCCTGACGTTCTCCTCCCTTTCTTTGCCTTTGCTATTTTACAAGACACAGCCATATTTTGTCTTGGTGAGCAGATATACTTAGATTGCGGTCGGAAGTTTCAAGGCGAACTTTCTACGAAGCTTTCCTCTACTCAAGATGAATGTCTTGTAAGCCACTCAAAATCACGTCAGGCATTGTACTTTCCATTCATGCAAGAAATTATCGCACAAAAACAGACACCCTGGAACATTCTTTGCGTTTGCTCTCCCTTTGTACTACCTCTGCGTGTCTGATCTCTGATTCATGCACAAATGAAGCTCTCTTCCTCGGCAGATTTAAGTTTTGCTTCTCTTAGAGTAGTCCTCATTCACTCTCATGTCTTCCTTCTCTTGTTTCCCTCCTCTCCTCACCTCTTTCTTCCTCTTCCGTCTTTTCCGACCTTTCTCTTTCCGCCCACCCTTTTATTCTTCGTTCCCTCCCTCTCTTGATCCTCCAGTCATCATTTTATTTCCATAAGACCTCTATTCTGCGTTCATTTTTTCATTTTACCTCTAAAGATTAAAGTGTCAAAACGCTGCACCAGTCCAACCATCAATGAAAGCTTGCAACGGGAGCTTCAATAAGCTATAGACACTGCTGAACGACTTGAATCGTGTCTCCATCAGCTCTAAGCGAGAAAAGAATATTGTCTTCAGAGGAAGTGATACCTGACGTCTCATATTGTGCCTGTGTCGTGCATCTACAGGTAGAATCCGAAGTATTGAAACTTGAAATATAAGCTCTTAAAACAGTCACACAATCTCTCGCGCTGTCTTCGGCATCTGAAGCCGAAATTTCGTCCGAAAATGTGCAGGCAACATACGGACCGCAGCTATACATGAAAATCCCACCAACTATATCACCGGTGCATGTTACATCTGATGAGGGAGGTTCAGTGGGTAGCAAAGTGGGTGCCATGGTCGGAGCTGCCGTCGGCTGCATCGTCGGTACCATTCTTGAAATTTCTATGATTCAAGGATTGATTAAGCGAGTATACTAGAAATGAAATCTTTCAACTTAGTATTTGACTTTGGCCTCTTATTTTCCTTCGATAACTTGGCACGACTCCCTGTAGACAAGTTCATCAGTACATCCAGCCAGCTACCGTCACCCATGATCGAAAATAACTTGACTTTGCCTTTCTTGATGGTTTAAATACAGACATTGATCCAACTATTTTTCCGATGCTTATAATTCCTGTGACCGGTATCTCTCTGTCCTTTTCCATTCCGATTGGGAGAGTACAAGATGATGACTATAGAAAAGACATAGTCGGAAGACATGAAAACCCACGCTATGAAAAGGAGGGGAAACAGGGCGACCAAATGGTATCATGTGCAATAATGCTTGGCAAGGGAGTACATTAAAACGCCAATTACAGCGGTAGAGGAGCCAATGATAGACTGAGTCGACATCTTAGGGGAGGCAGAAAGAGAGCGGCCCGAGGGAAGAGAAAGGGGGGAAAGAAGTAGAGGATCGACATGAGTTAGACAGCGGCCATTAAATACATTTAAAATCACTCAGGCAGGATGTGTTCCGGAAAAGAAGCTTTGTCGGGATAGCAAACGCGGGTAGAGCGGTAGGGTAGGGTGGGAGGGAGCGCGGAACAAATTGAATGGACCGGGTTTCGAAAGACGGGAAGGGAGGGAGGGAGGGAGGGAGGGAGGGAGGGAGGGAGGAAGGGAGGGAGGGAGGGAGGGAGGGGAGCGGACCGGGTTCCGAAAGACGAAGACGGAGACGACGATGATGACGACGCGCTTGATTGTGTTGGCCACCGCGTGGGAGATGGGGTGGAGGGACTCCAGGGCCGCGAAGGCGACCTGGGGCGAGGGAGGGAGGGAAGGAGGGAGGGAGGGAGGGAGGGAGGGATGAGACGGTTGGTGATAGAAAGAAAAAGGCGGGAGACAAAGACGCGGTCGGTCCTCGTCAAGTTTGGAATCCTTATCGTGCTAGCACCTCGTCTGTTGCCCTCCTTCCCTCCCTCCTTCCCTCCCTCCTTCCCTCCCTCCTTCCCTCTTTCTCACTTACTTCGTTGTACAAGAAAAAGGTGAAGCCGGAATAGATGAGGTAGGTAGCCAACTCGGTCCCTCCATTGGTGAGGGACGGGTGCGCAGTGGCGGCTGATGAGAATGGAAGGAGAGGAAAAGACAGGGAGGGAGGGAGGGAGGGAGGAAGAAAGGGAAGAGATGTTGTCTCGAGGCTGCTGTCGAATAATTCAGGCACGCGTACGGGAGAGTGAGGAGAAGGGTACAGGGAGACGGAGGGAAGGCAGGAGGGAGGGGGGGATGAATAGGAGCCAGACAGCACAAGAGAAGGAGGGAGGGCAAAAGGAAGGGAGGGGAGGAAAAAGAGAGGGTAGGGTAGGGGAGGGAGGGAGAGGAACAAACAGTGGAGAGGGAGCGGGTCGAAAAAAATGGAAAGTCACACGTACGACTTGCTCGACACCTTCCCCTCCCTCCCTCCCTCCCTCCCTCCCTCTTTCCTCCTTCCCCTCCCTACCTTTCCACGCCGCTGTCAGCCCGGGGCCTTCAATCAACAGGCCGAAGGGAAGGAGGATGAGGGTGGCTAATATGGTGAGGACGCTGTAGAGGTTGCTGCTCGTGAGGTTTTCGCTGGGGGGGGGGGCAGGGAGGGAGGGAGGGAGGGAGGGAGGGAGGGAAGAAGGGTTGTGTGAGGTCCGTAGAAGCGACAGGAGGCAGAGGAGAAAGGAGAGGGAAAGAAGGAGGAGGAGGGAGGAAAGAAGAGGAGGGAAAGCGACAAGGAGGAGGGGAAAGCGCGTGTTGCAAGTGGATGTGAGGCAGAGGTGTAAGGAATAGGAAAAAGAAGAAGGAGGAGGGAGAAGGGGAGGAGAGGAATGAATGAGTATTTACCTTTGCGTCGGCTTTCCCCCCATCATGCCCTTGACCACGACGCCGCGGGCCGCACAGACCACGTTCGAGGCTACAGGGGGAGGGAGGGAGGGAGGGAGGGAGGGAGGAAGGGGGGGGGAGGAGGGGAGGGAGGGAGTGACGTATCGAGAGGGAAAGAGAAATGGAGGGAGGGAGAGAGGGGCAACGCACCGCGCGCGAACGAGCCAAAGCAACATCGCATAGATGGCTCCGAGTCCTAGTTGGGCGATAGAAACTGTCCATGGCAAAGGCAGCGCATTCAGGACCTGGTAGTCGGTCAAGAGGGAGGGAAGGAGGGAGGGAAGGAGGGAGGGAGGGAAGGAGGGAAGTTGAGAGTGGATGAGAAATACGATGACAAACGAGTACGTCGGGGAAAGAGTATTTATGAACTTTGCTATACACATAATAATCATAATTAATCAATAATAATAAATCAATAATAATAAATCAATAATAATAAATAAATCATAATCATTGCATAGCAACCCAAAAGGTGAGGGGAAAAAAATAAAAATGAAGAAGATGAGGGGATAGAGAGCGAGGGAGGGTGGGAAAGAGAAAGAGTGGGAGACAACCCTAAAGGTGAGAACTCAAAATAAGAGAAAACAGGCGAGGGGAGAGGGAGAGAGGGAGGGTGGAAAAGAGAAAGGGAGGGAGAATGGGAGAGCCAAAGGGAGGGTAGAACTGGGCGGAGTCTAGCGCACTTGAGGAAGACATGAGGGTTTTTCAACACAAAATACACGCCTTTTTGTTGTAAATATTAAAGGCGACGTTGAAGAAGTACCACAAGCTGATAAACACCCAGACTTTGGATTTTGCCCACAGCGTCCTCGTCCCTTCCAGGACGACCGCGCCCCCGCCTTTCTTCTCCGTCAAAGCGGCAGCGACATGGGAAGCCGCGGCATTTTGGACAGGAAATACATTTCTATGCTTTGGGAGGAGAGGGTCGATGGAGCCAGGGGAGAGGGAAGGGCAAGGCTGGGGTAAAAGGTGGCGTTTGCTGGTGGATAAGAAGGAGGAGGAGGACGGCCGTGCAACAAAAGACTCGGCCGTGACGACGAGAAGAAGGGTGGAGAGGAGGAGGACATACAGTGAAAGACGCATTATGATGCCGCGAAGGATGGTGAGTTCGGTACTTTGAAGGGTAGCAATGCTTCTTGACTTGCAGATGACAGGATGGAGACGTGTAGTGAGCAGTGATGTCGAAACCCGTTGGTGTGACGGGAGTGGAAAAATAAAAAAAATGAATCAACAGAGCTTGGCAACAGTGTACTACACAAAAAAGGATAAGCAGCAAGTAATTTATACCATGCGTCATCCTCTGCGGTAATAGTACATTACACATATGAGTATCGAGGGAAAGTAAGCTCGCACCCGTCGAAACCATGCCTTGCTTTCAGGAGGGACGACAAGAAATAAGCGACTTTTTACCATCACTACATCTTGTTCAGGCCTTCACGAGGATGACCGCAACAATACATGTCAATAGCATTGATGGAATACGACTCTGTGTCCTACATTCATGAGCCTAGTAAAAGAGAGGCGTGTGATCGGTTTTCCCATCGACCCAGTTTTGTCCCCTCGATCCCCGACCTCCCGGCATATGGCCATGCTGCAGTCCGACGTATTCCATCTCCCCACCCGCAAAAAAATACCAAAACCCTGCCAGGAGGGCCGAGGTAGCCTTCTGAGCAGAAACAGAATAAAAGTTCGTAAAGACATGGCGTTGGGCTGGTGATTTCATCGAGATCGGTTGCCTCTCCTCTTGCAGACTGAACGTTGGTTTTGCAGAGAAAAGGGAGGAGAGGAGTCCCATGTTGTAAAAATAAATTAAAATCCGAAAAGATTGTGTGACTGACGTCCCAAAAAGACACAAAAGCGTAGAATATCCTTGATTGTGGGAGTATACACAGAAGGCAGCAGCCTGTCGAAAGATGCTTTTTTTTTGGCCTGGAAGATGCAAAAGCGGGGGGTACCCAGACTTTTTGCCTCAGGCCTCAACTTTTGGTCTTTACCCCCCCGCCAAACACAGGGCCAGCCACCATGGTGAACATCAAGGACGGTCCGCAATTCATCCCTCACACGCAAATTAACCTATCGTACACACCTCACGACGTAAAATGGATTCCGTGCTCTGCGCGTCTTGTGTCGGTGGGGGCGACGGCAAGTGGAAAAGGAAAGCTGGAAATATACGCACTGAGTGGAGGAGCATTGAAAAAGACAGCGGAAACAGGTTGGTTATGACAAGATTGATAAGCAGAGGCAATATCGTGAGGTTTTAAGTCGGGAGGAAGGCTTTGTTTTGTGTCTGGCGGTGGTGGTCTCCATAATGGCCCCGTGCGCAGGATTTGACTTTCATGGCATTTCTTCTCCTGAGTGCCCCCATATTCAAGTCTTCGAAGCCCTTTCCGTATTCTATATTGCCTGTGAGAATCAATGCTAGGTCCGTATAGGAACCTGGCGTCTCTCTCTACTTTACGAGCACCTGTCAACTTTTTTTTTCCATTCTCTGCTTAATCCATTTTGGGGTTGATACCCACGCCTTCCATCGATCCAGTCCACGTACAAAGCCTTCGATGTGCCACGTTCGGGGCAGCAACGCTGGAGGAGAGGAAACTCGCGACAGGGGATTGGAACGGGGCCCTGTGTGTCTGGTATGTCGTGGCTGAACCTGCTGTCCCTTGCCTCCCTCCCTCCCTCCCTCCCTCCCTCCCTCGCGCGGTCCCTCCCTTCCTCGATCCTCTTGCTCTCTCCGCCGCAGATTGCTCGTCTGCTTTCACTTTTCCTTGCTTTCTCGACATAGAATGAAGCCATCCTGCATTTTTATATCTTCCTTCCCTCGTATCCCACTTCACCTCCCCTCCCTTGCCCTCCTCCCTCCCTCCCTCCTTCCCTCCCTCCCTCCCTCCCAGGGACTTGGACCACCTCGACTCGGGCCCCTGCCTCTCCCTACCGGGCCACTCCGGGGTGGTCAACGCCATCGATGGGGTCGGGGGGCTAGGGAAGAACGGACATGGGGCTCCCGAGCTCGTCACCGGCGCCAAGGACGGTACCTCCCTCCCTCCCTCCCTCCCTCTCTCCCTCCCTCTCTCCCTCCCTCCTCTTTCCTGTCTACATTTCTCTCTTTTTACCTCGTGTGCCTGCCAAGCATTGTTATTCAT
>SDOX01000091.1:13879-50636 GCA_004565275.1 Nannochloropsis salina CCMP1776
CCTCCCTCCCTCCCTCCCTCCCTCCCTCCCTCCCTTCCTTCCTTCCGTTCTCGCTCCCATCCTCGCTCATCTCGCCTCGCGCTCTGTTTCAAAACGTGTAACTGCCTCTCCGTCGGCCTGTTCTCTCTTTCTCCCCCCCTCTCTCCCCCTTGTCGTCTCCTTCCCTCATGCTTCCTCCCTTCCCACCTCCCTCCTTCCCTCCCTCCTTCCCTCCCTCCCTCCTTTCTCTTTCTCCCCCCAGGCAATGCGTCCAACGACAGCGAGCGGGTGGTGGCAGCAGGGTACGACAACGGCGACGTCAAGCTCTTCGGTAGGTTCCTCCATCCCAACCATCCTTCCCCTGTCTGCTTCCATCCCAACCATTCCCCATGGCCTCCCCCCCGTCGCGATTGTTCTCTCGCGGACTTTTGTTCCTTTTCTCTCCACCCTGGTATGGTCCTGCGTGCGATCCCCACAAACTCGTCCTCTTCTCCGTGGGAGTTGGGGTTTCCTTGACTGAGCACAGCGTCTCGACTCCTCCCTTCCCGCCCTCCCCGCCCCTCCTCCCCCCCCTCTCATTCTTACCACCTGTCCTTCCCTTTCCAGACCTCCGCACAAATAGTATACGTCATGAGGACAACGTGGGGAACGGTGTCACCTCCCTTGAGTTCGACCGATGGGTGCGTCATGCCCTCCTTCCCTCCCTCCTTCCCTCCCTCCTTCCTTCCCTACCTCCTTCCCTCCCTCCTTCCCGCCCTACCGCTTTCCCCCCTCTTTTCCGCCGGCCCACTCTCTTTCCTTGCCCAAAAATTTGAGTATGCCACTACTCAGAATCAACGCTTGGCGATCCCACATCCAGCTTCTTCTTTTCTTTCCCTCTTTTCTCAGTCCCTTGTCACGTGCCTGGTCACTCTTTCTCCCCTCAGCTTTCGTCCTCCTTCTCCCTACCACACTACTGGGAATAAGCACTTTCTCCCCTCTTCTTTCTTCCTCCTTCTCCCTAGGACACTCCTATGAATAAGCTCGTCATCACTACGCTGGAATCCTCCTTCCACCTTTGGCGGCTGCGGGGTCGCGACCAATCGGAGACGATGGAAGGCAGGGTAGTAGGAACGGAGGACAAGCCAGAAGGAGGGGTGGTCTCCTCGATCAAGCAGAAGACTCACCACAACGTACGTGGGAGCGGGCTTTGTTCGCTCGTTTTCGGGCTTCCTATGTCGGGCTAAGAATTATTTCACAGCTGCATCTCACTCATTTTACGAGCGAAAGGTTTTTAAACTCTTGAAGCTTGCGCACTCCCTCTTTCATGCCTCCTCCTTCTTCACTCCTTCTCGTCGCACTCTAACCCTCGCCCCCCTGACCCCTCCGACCTCCCTTCTGTCATCCTTTCCTCTCTCTAGGCCACGGTGTGGAGTGTGCGGCATCTGCCTCAGAATCGGGACGTTTTGGTCACGTGTGGAGGGGAAGGGGGATTGGCGCTTTGGCAATAGTAAGGGGAGGGAGGGGGAGAGGAAGGGAGGTAGAGGAGGAGAGAAAGGAGACTAGCAGCGGGAGTGCACAGGAAAACCGAAGCAGGGGGGGAGGTGAAGCAGGAAGAGGCAACTGGTTAGGGTAGGACGACTACAAGACTTGGTATACAAAGACATCTGTCGGGGAAAGCACTCTCACCTACTTCTCTTCCTCCCTCTTTGACTCTCCAACCACAGCCACTACACCACCCCTTCTTCCTCGCCCTCCCCTTCCACTACCACCCCCTCTTCGACCCTTTCCCTCCTAAACGCGCGGCTCCTGTCTCCTCAGCCTCTGGTCGCCTTCGATTGGCACAGGGAGAAGACCGGTCTCTGCGCCATCGCCTCTTTGGGTAATGCTTCTGGAACCCTTCCTGTTCCACTGATACGCCCCACCAATCCCATTCTGATAACACTCCTTTATCTCATTTTTTTAAAATAAAAGATGGACGTTCGCACTTGTGTCTGTCGATTCGTAACGTCTTCTCCTCCACTCGATGAGAGGCTCCTCCCTCTCTCCCTATTCCGGTAATCGCTCACCCTCCACTTCTTCCCACATCCCTTCCCTCTCCTCTAGATCAATGCCTACGCATTCATCTCGTGACCAGACTCGCCACGCTATAAAAAAATGGTGAATTAAAATGGATGAACGGAGTGGAAGGGGTCCCGGGACATAGGAGAAGGTTGTAGAGCTGGAGGGGATGGAGGAAGGAGCAATACATGCGGTCAGGAGGCCCTGTTTATACTTGTTAAAGAACGAATTTTTTAAAAACTTGTGAATGAAGTGTGGTGCACTCAGTGATCAGTCTGGAGGAATTTCGACTCCTGCTTCTGTCCATTCCTTTTTTGAGGTCCCCTCAACGACAGCATTGCTTCCAGTGCTGCCAAACTCCTGGTTCATCGACGCCGTCCTTCGTTCAAATCCTGTTCCGGCCCTTATCCTATGAGTTATGTACCGTTTCGCGGCCAATCTTCCAGAATAATCAACAACGGGAGGCTCGAGGCTCGATGTGGCAGCGCGCAACACTTTTGGGAGTGTCTTGACCCTCTATGGTAGCAGAATATGTCTTGGAAAAAGCTCTTGGCGTTGCCGTGTCACATACGCTCTGCTTTTACCAACTATGTCTACTTCTCACCTTCCCTTTTCTACTGCGTCCTATGCGTGAGCCTTGTCGCATTTCCTTCCCATCCTCGAAGCCTGCTTCGGTTCCTGACCCCTAATTCGAAGGGCTTTTCCCTGAATTATCTCTCTGTACCCTAACTTTCACCCTTTTTCTTTCTTCAGCTAGCCTATTCCTCACCTTGATGGTATCTTTGCAATCTCTACCTGTCCCATCCCATTGGGAATTCTTAAAGCTTATGAGAATGTCAGGCAGCTAGGTGATCAAATGAGCTATACATGTAGCCACATTTAGCGCGAGACCTAAACGTAGGGACGCGGATTGCGGAAGTGATGCGGCTCACTCCTATGTGATGAGAAGACTGCACTCAAGGTACTAGAGGACTTGTCATCGATACTACCCTCGAAGATCCTATAAGCTTGGGGAGAGCTACATCTGACTGGTAAGAAAGATTTGGGCCGCATTTGATCCTCTATCATACAAAGTTCAAAGTTCAAAATTTATTGAGATGAGGAATACTCATAGACGAAAACCGTGGTATAGCCATGTACTTTCACAACCATCAAATGATCCTTTATATTAAGCTAAATATCGGTACGTAACCTGCTCATATACTGACCTTCATCTCGCTTTTGCTCTAAATTCCTTTCTTTCTTTTCCACTTAGCCGTTGACGCGGCTCTGATCTGTCTTTGGCTGAAGGATTCAGACATCTGAAAGCCAAATCGCACAAGCACTTTCTCCCTCGTCGCTCTCTTTGTCGATCTTTGACCCCTATATCGATAATCATTCCTCTGTGATATTTTTTTTGCTTCGGGATACGATAAAATGTTTTCGTGTGTAGGTAATTCCATGTCCTGGTAATGTCTATGTGCTCACAGCATGTGTAACATGCATGTGCCTCTTGTGAATCAATCCTACCTCACATTATATACTTTTCTTAAATTCATAATTGTTGTCTATTTCCTTAATGAGTGACGTTTCCTTTTCCACATCTTACTATTTTTTTGCAACCTCAACGAGCAAATAACGGGGAGGACACCAGTTGCAACAAGATGCACTCTGAAATCTTCCCAAACCATAATCTTTGCACAATTAAATGAAGCATTCCGGACCTCTGGAAATATCCCAGTACCTTAGAGATGAGACGACGCTATGTTATCCACTTCAGTGCCAGAAATTATGAAAGAGATTAATCTTTGAAAAGACTAGTACCTTCCCAGGACTATAAATTCCGCGTCTGAATCTATGCTTGTCCCATCACACACAAGCCGACTTCTGGGAGGATCCGCTGAGGAACGGCAATATTTTCCATCAGTGGTTTTGAGGAAGAAATAAGCGCCCATATCTATCCATTCAAATCTGACCTCGCCGACCCCACCTGAGCCACCACATGAAACACGGAGTGTAGGGCAATAGCGTAGCTGCAAATTTTCCCAACCGAGTTTATGATTGAGTACATGTTGAATCCCTCTTCGTTGAATAGGAACTCTGTCGCAATAGAGTCTGGAGGAGGAAGACACTGAATCGAGCTGCCAGTTAGACCACAAGAACGCTCTGGTAATCTAGCACCAAAAAGGATCCTGGAGCCACTTGCTGGCGGAGTCCCAGGCAAAAAAGTGGTTTCAGTCGAATTTGTGGTCGGCGAAGGAGTTTGCGTTACTGAAGGAGCTACACTACTTAGTGCCGTTGGAGTCCCGGTGGCAGCCGCAGTAGACTCAGCGGCAGGTGTCTTGGTGGGAGCCGTAGTAGGCTGGGCGGTAGGAGTCATAGTAGGACCTGCAGTAGGCTGGGCGGTGGGAGTCATAGTAGGATCTGCAGTAGGCTGGGCGGTGGGAGTCATAGTAGGGGTCGCGATAGACTCGGCGGTGGGAGTCATAGTAGGACCTGCAGTGTGCTCGGCGGTAGGTGTCATACTGGGAGTCGCGGTAGGCTGGGCGGTGGGAGTCATGGTAGGACCTGCCGTAGGCTGGGCGGTAGGTGTCATGGTGGGGCCTGCAGTAGGCTGGGCTGTGGGAGTCATGGTAGGAGTCGCAGTAGGCTCGGCGGTAGGCCGGGCGGCAGGTGTCATGGTGGGAGTCACAGTAGGCTCGACGGGACCAACCACTTCGTATACGTCAAATGCATCATGTCGGCATCAAGCCTCACAAAAACGCCAAAGAGGCTTTTTAAGTGCTATATAAATTCAGACGAGTATATGGAAGCACTTGACAATATGTTTGCCTGCATCAAGGAAATAATAGACCATTGGCCTATTTCTTTTTCATGCATCTCGACGGCCAAATTTTGATTTGGAGAGACTGAAAAAGCTCAATAATTAGTGCCCACTAATTTGTTGGAATTCCCTTTCAGGGCATTGTGTGTGGAACTTTCTATAACGTATTTCAAAATGTGTTATATTTAGCGGAAACGATTGCACTCTGTGAATGAAAACGTCATTCTTCTACGCTTCACGAGAAGTATAGGCACTGTACAAGTGAAATCGGTTCCAGTAAATGACTTATTTCTTTTTGTTACTTTAGGCTCGATTTTTGTCGTGTAGGAAACAAGAAGCAGCAACCTTATATTCCTCATCACTGTTGCTTTTTTAAAATGCTCTGCTGAACAAATCCGCATAGTTTTGGCGAACGAGCGAAATTCTTTCTCTGGATTTTTATTCGAGACAATTTTTATTCGAGACAATTCTCGTGGCACATTTACATCACTTGTCTTAGTTTTGCGTCAGTATTCACCCCTGAACCACTTTCTGGCCTCTCACCTTCCCTCTAGCCTTTCAAATCCTCGGTACTTATGCGCAGAATTTTTGATGATAAAATGTGTGTAATGTGCGTCCACCCTTTCCTTACTACCTTGCGGTCAATTTTGTTCTATCTACTGACCATCCACCCGGTAGCACTTGTGTGTCTCTCTCTCACACCCGTCGTCCGACCATTCTCACAGCCCAGACTGTCAATACTTCAGCTCAATATCATGAACAATGTATCATCACACAGTTCTTTCTCTGTCCTTCTTTCAGCCTTGTCCTTGCGTTCTGCTACTTTTGACACAGTCTTACTTCAATTCGCTGTCCAATTTCAACCTTCACGTTGTTACTCCCCTTCTTACAATGCACCGATTCTTCACCGGGTTCTTCCCTGCTTCCTTCCTCTTGCGCTCGTTTTTTTCTTCTAATTTTTTTTCCTTTTCCGTTTCTGGTCTTTCGCTGACACCGTTTCCCTCGTCGTGTCAGGTCCGCCTTGTATTCTCGCCTTCTTTATTCATAGCCCCCTGTCCTTCTCAGCCTAGCCTCTCGCCTTCGAAACACGTTCCTCGCATGTTCCCTCGCGTCAAAGTACTACCAGCAATCGAGTCAGCCAACGACGCACAAGTACCAACAAAGGACGAGAAA
Organism: Nannochloropsis salina CCMP1776; assembly: GCA_004565275.1. Taxonomy (NCBI): domain Eukaryota; class Eustigmatophyceae; order Eustigmatales; family Monodopsidaceae; genus Microchloropsis; species Microchloropsis salina. The sequence continues at coordinate 19,875 of SDOX01000091.1, forward strand.
AGAGGAGGAATCAACCTGGAAAGAAGGCAGGTAAAAAGGACTTCAGGGCACTCTTTCCTACTTCTGTCCACGTCGTCAGCCCCGCATAGAGAGAGAGAAAAGAGGAAAGGAGACAAGAAAGCAAGGACGGAGGCAGGACAGGCCGGATCATGGGTTGTATTTGTAATAGGCGAAGTAGTCTGCCCATACGTCTGCTACGACTGCCCTCTCTTCCTCACTCAGCTTCTGGTGCTGATTGACCTTGAATTCTTTCTGAGCCTCCTGATAAGCAAGAATTGCGGGGCGCATGTTCTCGTCGAAGCTTATGGGAAGGGTACGGGGTAAAAAGAACAGATAAGATGAATCGGAGAAGTGTAAGATGAAGACCATGATGCTGGTCGCGCGAGTGTAGAGGAAGGCACACAGGTACAAAGAAGAAAAAGGAGAAAACAACACGAGCGGGAGATAAATGAGGCGTACCGATCAATGTGGAACTTCTCGTAAATGCTCCTCAAAGTGTCCATGGGATTGGCGAGGAGATCGGCGTAGCGAATGTCAATGAGCTCGTCTGGCCCTAGAAGTTTCACATCCTGATAAAAAGGAAGGGGGGAAGGAAAGGAAGTGAAGGGGGGAGAAAGAAAAGGGATGCCATGAGGAGTCGCGGGGGAAAACGTGCAAGAAAAAGCGAAAAGAAGGGACTGAGACCGACCTGGAAGTACGCATCGTACATGCGTCGAAAATGAGATATAATGTTGCCTTTAATCCAATTCTTGTCCTGTCAAAGGTAGGTGGGAGAGAGGGAGGGAAGGAGGAAGGAAGAGGGAAAGAAGGGGGAGCGGAGGTGAAGGAAGACGGAGACAAGAGTCGATAGAGCAAGAGCGAAAAAGAGGAAGAGGAGAAGGATCCTGAGGGAGAAAAAGAATTGAAGGGTGGCTTTAAAGAACGATGGGGAAATGGGAGGGAGGGAGGGAGGGAGAAAGGAGAACTACATACCTCATACGGTGGCCTTTGTAGGCACCACTGAATCAGGAGCTTCTCGTGCAGTTTTTGGGTAGACAGGTAGATCTCATACGGATCCCGACTGGGACACAGGAAAAGGCGGGCGGGAGGAGAGGATGGATTCAACGGAAAGAGGAATAGAGGTTAGGATGGAGGGAAGGAGGGAGGGAAGGAGGGAGGGAGGGGAGAAAAAAGAGGGATGAGACAATTGGATGGAACGCCAATTCAATGTTAAGCAACGGGGCGGAAACAGAAAAATTTAGGGGATAGGGCACGAACAAAAGATGTCTTAGGTGCATGATGCATGCATTTAAGGAAAAAGGCGGGATGTAAGAGAGAGGAGGAAGGGAGTGAAAGAGAGAAGGATAGAAGGAGGGAAGGAGGGAAGGAGGGAAGGGGAAGGGGGTACCTGATGTGGATGAATTTGGCTCCTGGGAAGAGTTCTCGGAGGACAAGGACACGGGCCGTGTGGGAGGGGGACTGCCGAGGGAAAAAGGGAGGGAGGGAGGGAGGGAGAGAGGGAGGGAGGAAGGGAGGGAGGTAGGTAGGTAGGTAGGGAGGTATGGGACAACGGGGTGTGCTCCCAAGGACGGTTACTCCATCCGAAAATCATCTTGGCTCGTGTCTTGAGCCCATAAAGGTGAGATAAGAGTGACAAGGCGGTAGGAGAGGAGAAAGGGAGGAAAAACAAGGAGGGTGGGAGGATGCGAAGCAAGTACCTTGAGGATGAGGCGCTTGTCCTGCTGCCGGTACAAGACTTTCTTGAAGAAGAAAGTGATGGTTTTTTTCCAGGCCGATAGCTCCGCCTGCAAAAGAGAACAGCACGGAGGGACGCACGAGAGAGGGGGGGAAGTCAGGAAGAAGGGAGGATCTTGGAAAGAGAAAGGGGAGGAGGAAAGCACGCACCTGAGTGCAATCTTTGAGGGAGAGGAAACGCTCGTAGTAATGATACTGTCGAGGGAAAATGGCGCCCATGTAGGGAGAGAGGCCCGACAGGTTCGCGATGGCAAATTCATCTTCAAAAGGGGAGCTGAGGCCGACCTGAGGGCAGAGAGGGAGGGAAACCAGACATGTGAGGGAGGGAACGGAAGGCAAGGTAGGAGGAGGGAGGGCAGAAAAGAAGGGAAGAAGAGGGGAAGAGGAAGTTGGGGGGCTAGGAGGGAGGATCGAGGGAACACATCATTGCCGGCAGGACAACGAGAAGTTTTTAAAGAGGACCGCAGCATTGTGTTTTTGTGGGAGGTCTGCACTTTCCCCCTCCCTCGCGCCCTCACCCCCTTTCTCCCTCCCTCCCTCCCTCCTTCCCGCCTCTCTCCCACCTTCATGCTGTCCATGGGCCGTTCCATCTGAAGCCCTGCAAACTGCTTGGTCATGAACCTCTGGAAGACAGGACGAAGGACGGACAGAGGGGGGGATGAGAGGGGTGGAAGGGAAGCATTGGTAAGGAGTGCCCACAAAAGAGAGGGCCACGGCCCAGAGCAAGGAGGAGGAATAGGGCGAGGCGCCCCTCTCCGCGGAAATTGCACGATATAAGAATGAGAGGGGCGCCGGATCGCAGAAGAACCTTGGCTTCTATCGTCCTCTGCTAGTATGCTTCCCCCCCCTTCCATCGTCCCGCACCTCCCTTCCCAAGAATATCCGGGGAACGTAGCATTGGAAGGCCGTGGGGGCAACCAATCTCTCGTCGTTGTTCAAGAGCTCATGCAGAAGGGAGGTGCCGCTACGGTAGTGGCCGATGATGAAAATGGGGGGATGAAGGATGGGGACCTGGGAGCCGAGAAATAGAAGAAAAGAGGGCACGAGGGGGAAGGAAGGGGAGGACGGGGTAGAGGAAGGGTGGGGTGTGCGAGGGAGGAAGGGGAGACATGAGTATGAATCACAAACTTTACACAAGGGTTCATCTAAAGCTCTGTATATCTCTTCATAAATCAATTACTGTGAGGAATTGCTCCACATGGAGGGAATGTATCCACGCCATCTTTGTCCCTCACGCCTGTTCGCTCACCTCCTCAATTTGTTCCACTGAGTACTTTTCCTCCTCTTTGGGAATCCAGAAAAATGCTGCCATAAGAGATATGTAGGTGGCATACAAAGCGCGATGCCAGAAAACAGGATCCACGCCATTCTAAGGGGATGATGGAGGGAGAGAGGGAGGAGTCGCGGGAGCGAGGAGGTAAGCATCCTTCGCGTCCTGACGGCGATTTCTCGAGCAATCAATTACCAAGGTTGCGACAAAAATTGAAATAACCATGCAAACATGTTCACTTCCTTTACCTGGATGATGTAAGACAAAAATTGATCGGCAGGCATGCCCATGAGCAGGAAAAGCCGCACCTCCCATCGAGCTGGGACGGGCTTGGGAAGCTTGATGAGGAGAAGGAGGAAGACGGCAGGAAGGAGGACCAAAAGGATGAAAAGCCAGAGGAGGAGAGAGGGCATCCGTGCTTGCTCGTCGGTGTTGAATGGCGCGACAGAAAGCGTAAGAGATAGCTGCGAAAGAGGGGAGGGATATAGGAATGGTCGTCCCAGGGGCTGTGGCACGAAAAATCCGAAGGCGGGATCTTGAGATCTCTTGAGACCGCCCTCAAAGTACCTAGTCAACCCACCCATTGCCACAAAGGTGCACAAGTAGGGATAAAAGGGACAAGAAGAAGAGTGTCAGAGAGAGTCATGTGCTTGCTAAGACCACGAATGGGCTTTGAGGATATGGTTAGGGACGTCGAGGGCTCTGGAATGCTGGCATGTGACCGGGAGCGCGTCAGCTGCCTTTTTTTTTCCCATATAAAGAAAATTCTTTTTGGCCTTTTTACCCTACTTTTCCGTGGAGAAGAAGCACATTTCAAGACAACTATGCGTTTCCCCAGCATATGATGGTGTTATGTGATAGAAGAGGGCGCACAGGTATTCGGACCATCTTGAAAGCTCTTATGTCGAACGCTAAGGAGAGTGGCTTAGAGTTACAGACGAAAGAATATGTTTTATTACCGCGGTCCATTTGTAATTAAATCTTCATTGTCAGGAAAAAGAGAAATGGGCGTGGAGTTCAGAGGGAAAGAAGAAAAACAAACAACAAAAAGGAAGGAAGGGAGGGAGGGAAACCGAGGCATGTAGCGATCGTGGGTGAGGTGTAAAATTATTTCGTCCCCAAAATTGCAAATGGGGCTTCTACAGACTCGTGGAGCAGCGTGTGGAATACGGCGAAGGGCATCCTCCTCGTCAAATTCCTTACGTCGCGGAAGTCTGCAAAGGTACTGGCACAGGAGGTGGCAGAGATTGAGTCGAATTAGGGTAAGGAGAACCGAGACACCGGCGCCGTGCTCCCTTTCCAGCGCCAGTACACCACGGACGAGCTACAGTACAAGTCCACTTACTTTCAACACGTTCGAAACCGGATTGAGGAGAAGGATTATGAGCATCGGCGCTTTCGCGCGGCGGGAAATTCACCTGCCGGTGCAGCTGCAACACCGGGCGGCGGGGCGCTGTGTGACCCCACCAGCTCGCCGGGTGGTAGATGTGCTCCGTCGTGGTCACCTACATGCAGCCTCCCACATTCTCGAACGTAAATCGTGCGCTGTTCATGCCGGTGGGAGAGGGCGAGGCGGCTCTGGGGGCCGACCCGGCGATGTGGCGGCACACCGCGGACCCGAGTGCTACCACACTCGGCTGCCTGGAGTTTTGTCGACGGCGAAAACTCAAGGGCCTCGGGCTGTTGCCAGGCTGGGGTACGAAGAGAGGTGTGACGAGGGCGGGTACAGATAGGCAGGCGGCACATGGACGAAAAAGGTTTGGCGTGGAGACAAGAGGGAAGAAAGAAAAATAAAGGACAGAAAGCAAGGAAGGGAGGGAGGGAAGACGACACATGTACCGATCGTGGATGAGGTGCAGAATTATTTCTTCTCCAGAATCGCAAACGCGGATGCGAAAAAAAGAAGGACATAAGTCATGCGATCTTTCAACCTTGCCCGAAGGAGAAATACTTCCAGTCCTCCACTGACATACTTATTTTTCTTTGCGCTCTATTGAGATATTAACTGCCGACCTACTTTGGGGGGGGGGTGGTCGGGGGGGTAGCGTAGTACTAGGCGACCCGGATGTGGGGCGTCTAAAAGTGCTCATCACATACACATGAAAAACTCTTGAAGATTTTATTTCGAGGATGTGTATCATCCGAGTGAATTTTTCGTACAAAGGGGGCAGGTGCGTGGTGAGAACGCGTGGGACATGGCGGCCTACCTCGAGAAACTATGAGAGCTTGGAAGGCATTGAATACCGTAGCCAGGAACAAAAGAGATGCAATCACGCGCATGTTTGATGACTGTGGAATGTTTTGTGGGACGTGAAAAACATTTGTGAAAATGGGATCCGGAACATAGTAGTTGTCGAAGTAGCAGCCCATCAGAAGAAAGATCGAGGGAGTGCTCTGACCACTGAGCGGAAAAGTCCGCATTATTTTCTTACTTCCAACTCCTTCAGCACGTGCGAGTATGGACAGTGCGGTGACCCGTAGACGCAGCCGTCCCTTACGGAATTTCACACGTACTTGTCTGAAGCGCCATGGCATCTGCATTCTGATAAGTGTTTCTTTACTTTTCCTGCCGCATTTACTCTGCAGGCGACTTTTTTTGCCTTTCCTGTGGCAAAAATCTCGACTGACACAACGCCACACACACATACCGCTACAAGGTCTGCGGTCTCTGTATGCAACACTGAATGTCCTAGGGAAACCAAGCGTGGATGTCCCGTCATTCCAGCCACTTCTCTTGACAGGAAACCACCTGTAGGATCAATCGAAATGAAGAAGACACCTCTGCTGTATCCTTTTAAACCACGCTTGCGGTCCTCCTGTGTCTCCTAAATGTCCTGTTTCATCACTTTTATGACTCGACTACAAATGTACTCCCTACACCCACTGTACTTTCCTTCTTCAAAAAAGGCGTCAAAACTTTATCGCTTGGAGGACTTCAGGGACACTTATCCTCTCACATTGCTCGGCTGCCTCGATCAACACACCCTCCACGTCCTTCGTTATTTTATCTGCGGGCTTTGTGGCTATGTCAGCATATTCGTCAGCACAGGTTGTAGGTGCACGACTCTCATTTTGGTCGATTTCTGAATCATGTTTTGAGCCATACACCTTCCAAAGGCACGAGAAAATAGGCGCAACCTGTCCTCCCCTTCATCGTTCCCTTGCCTCCCCGCCCTCCTTCTTGGCGCTAAGCCTTCGGTACAAGAGAAACATCTCCTTCCCGCCTCGTCCTCTTCTAATCTGACTTGCCTTTCTTTTTTTCCCTCCATGCCTGACACTTCGTTCACGACTACCCCCCCCCATTTGTCTCTCGCGTTGAACACACGCATATTAGCTCGTGGACGGAGGCATATTACCTTCAGCAGGTACTGGCGCTGGTCTGCGGGACTCGCAAAGGGGACATACGTATTCATGATAGCATCTGGGACATTTAGACGACTAGAGCACTGTAATGGTGGGGAGAGGAAAAGGGATGCCTTGAGGTCTGAAGCGAGATAGCGTGACAGGCACATGGTGGCTTGCTTTACGAAGCATTCTGTAATTGCTGTCATCTCGAGGGCTGTAATGAGTGCCTATTTGAGGGGTTACAAGAAGTCGACACTGCCAAATCAAGCATGCTTGGGATGGTATCAGTATGTGTCGACGGACTACAGAAAAAGGAAAGGCTAACGCCATGGGAGGAACTCGATAACGCTTTTAAATACGAAGTGTCAGCTAATAAATGGTCATGAACATGCATGGGAAGGAGGGGGGGGGGGGAATAGAGGAAGTCAGGCAGCCGACCGAAGGCTGAGGAGAGGAGCAAGATGCGACACAAGCCAAGAAACTCCCGTCTTGAACACCGCATAGATGGCCACAGGAAGCATACCATAGGACTTCCGTCTGTTTGTCTCGGAGGGTCGATGCGAAAGCAAAATGTATAGATTTGAAGATGCGACGTCGGTGCGACAAGGAGGCTCTGCCTTACGTACAAGGGGGACCTGCTAACCATACGCGTCTTTGTCCCTTCACGCACGAATCAAAGATTTGACCGACTGAAACAATACTGCAAGACATGCCTTCCAAATAATTTGTCATGCCCATAATATAGGATTAGAACTTCGTCGTCATCGAATATAATTGAAAACGCCTTTGTCGCTTTTGTTGTGAAGGTTGAACGAGACAAGCTTGCGTAATGCCTGTTACTGTTTTTCTCTCAGAACTCGGCGACTGTACTGCTGTATGCTTATGCGTATGAATTACAGAAAGTTCTTTGCTGCTCCTTTAGCCATATCCACCGCCTATAAGAACTAGGAGGGCAGCATCATTTCCATGCTTTGACATGACAGCACGTTCTGAGCTACAATACCAATGCCTCTTGGAAGGTAGCTATGCTTCCGCGCTCTTCCTTGTTGATGGGATCGAGCAAAAGGCTCGTGCAGCTGCTAGTAGAGACTATTTCAGAGGAAGAAGAAGGCAAGGAGAGGAATGCTTTGATAGTGGCGGAAGACGAAGAGACCAGGGCACTGGAGACTGTCAGAGGCACGCATTCCATGTCGAGGCCGGCGTCACTTACTGCGAGGCTTGACGCACTCATCAGGCACGCCACGAGGCCCCCATCGCTCTCGCAAACAAAGCAAATGACATGCTCTACAGAAAGCGCTTTAGACGAAAAGCTGCCTCAAGTAGGGCTTTCACATCTTTCTCCTTTCTACTCGATGTAAGACTAAAGCGTTGTATGCGTGAATGGCCACTGACATCGCTATGCCTTCCACACCTCCTTTTTTATTCTAGTGGTATAATCGCTGCCTTACTCCCTGAAAACTGGCTTAAGGGCTCGGCGCTATATTTTTGGGGGTAACTTTCAAAACTGAGACACTCATTCGCGACTTTCTCAGTCAAGCCTGTCGACTAGTATCGTCTACGATTCTAATCTCATCTAAAGGGCCCTGTTGTGACAAAGCACCCCATGCGCAGTAAGTCACAACTTAAAGGTTTCTTAAAAATATTGTAAAGTAAAGAAACACCATGCGACCCATAACTTCTCAACAGAAAGTGAGGCGCTGGGCGATGAATGTGCGTCATCTCCACATTCCGCGATCTCGTACAGAAAAGTCGTCTAGCATAGGTGGTCCCATTTGCAAAAAAATCAACGGTATGATGTATACTTTGCTACAGACGTATGCGCGTACGTGTGTGAAGCTGAGCTCTGAAGATGCTGTTGGACTCAAGGATTTTTTTTTAAAGTTTGAAAAAAGTGATCGCAAGAATGTTGAATATTCTTCAGGAAGGGAGCCAAAGCTACGGTCCAATTACTTTTTAGATATTTCTTCCTAATCCCTTCAACTATTTCCATGCTTTATCGACCAGCCATAAATAATGTGATACACTATACTGTACTAGGATCCTCTAGATGCTTCATTGCTTTCTTTTTTCGGGGAGCCCCCTGGTTTCCTTCTCGTGCCCGATATGTCCCGAGAAGAGCTTCTGCGAGAGCATATTTGGCATTAGCAGATTTTTCGTTCAATTATGCATCCTTGTTGGTCACTCCAAGAAAGGATAAGCTTCAATATGAAGGCATGAGTTGAGAAATCGATCTCGCAGCAACAGGATTTGGGTGAAATGCAACTGCCTCAACGTGCTCTTATTCACTGCTCCCAAAGTAATATGGGATTCAATGCCTTCAACATGAGATTCAATGCCTTGAAATGAGATTCTGTGCCTTTAAGATGGACTCCAATGCCTATTTAATGCGATCTAATGCCTTCGAAATGTGAATCAACACATGACATTAATACATCTTGCTAGAATGACTGAAACCAGCAGAGTCGATTCGTCGTTCTCTCATTCTAATTTCGGAAAAAAGCATTCATCACTGAACGTCTTAATCACTTATCGCAAAAGTACTCAATTCATCCCCTTGTCCATGTTTTTAAAGTCTTTTATCATAATTGATTGAGGCACGTGGTTGAAAGACTTCCAAGGTTTCTCTGTTTATAAGATATGTAAATGGCATGCTTTGAGAAGATTGCGCAGCCCATTTGACTTATTTATATCACTTGCTCTCGAACTCTTTCCGGCCTTCTTTTTTATGAAAGAGACTTACCTTTTCCAGGCAGCAACATAAATATCAAGTCCTTTCATTCGGCAAATGTGGCTTGTCTCAGGCTTTCTGTATCTTCTCTTCTTGACTTTTGCCAGCATTCCAGAGTCGTCTTGCCAATATTGCCCGCAATTTTTGCTCAGTGCCAAAGTGTATCCAAAGAGCAAGCGCGGTATCTTGGCTGGGAAACGTAATCTCAAGATATCTATCACGCTTCGCAGCATTGACCCTGTGGCTGACGCGAATTTTAAGCTGACTCTCCCTGATGGATTGTCTGTTAAGCGGACCGCGACTCGTCCGTCCTTCAAACCTCGCACGCGGCCGGAAATTGTAAGAAACTTAGACAGGACGACGGCCATTTGCTGGCAAGGAATAGACCTGATCAAATATCGAAAACGACGCTTTTTGGCCAAGGCTAGTGTTGATGCGTGTGCTCCAACAACGCTAGCAGTTGACGCTGTGGCGTACCTTGTCAATTCGACTGATGCCTCCTGTCTGACACAATTATCGACCCCAGTGATAATTCCGGTGCGATACCTAAAATCGAAAAAGATAAATACATGCGCACCAACCTCAGTCCCGACCTTCATTGATCCCGCGCAACCGGTGACTACGGCGGCTCCAAGCGCCATTCATACTATCGTACCGTCCACCACATTTCCTACTGCGACTCCTGCCATAATGCCTTCCATATCTCTTACTACAGCGCCTACAGTGATTCCTACATTATTGCGGACACCGGCATCTACCACCCTGACCATTTTACCTCCCACCGCAGCGCCTACCATACCTCCTACATTAATGCCTACTATATCGCCTACCGCAGTGCCTACCATGTCTCCTACCGCAGTGCCTACTATACCTCCTACCGCAGTGCCTACCCTACCTCCTACAATAGTGCCTACTATATCTCCTAGCGCAGTGCCTACCATATCTCCTACCGCCATGCCTACCATCTCTCCTACCGCACTGCCTACAACGGTACCTACCTTATCACCTACCATGCCTCCTACCGCAGTGCCTACCCTGTCTCCTATCGCACTACCTACAGAGACTCCTATAACAGTGCCTACCATATCTCCTACCGCACTGCCTACCATCTCTCCTACCGTACTGCCTACAGCGACTCCTACGATAATGCCAACATCGGCACCTATGGCAGTGCCTACCATACCTCCTACCGCTCTCCCTTCCGTGACTCCTACCACGCTGCCTACCATCTCTCCTACCGTACTGCCTAGAGCGACTCCTACGATAATGCCAACATCGGCACCTACGGCAGTGCCTACCATACCTCCTACCACACTCCCTTCCGTGACTCCTACCACGCTGCCTACCATCTCTCCCACCGTACTTCCTTCTACAATCTCTACAGCGGCTCCTGCCGTATTGCCCACAGTAGCTCCTACCTCAGTACCTCTATTAGATCCCCAAACAGAATCCCCCATAATTCCTCAAGCAGAGCCCCCAACGCCGCCGGAAGCGCCTCTTACAACAGTACCTATAGCGATCCCGACAGCCTCACCTACGCGTTCTCTGAACTCATCGCCTACCTTATCGCCTGAGATAAATATTTCTGTGGGACCAACCGTGATCCCTACTACAAGGCCTTCTGCAGCTCCAACCGAAGTGTCGACAAACTTTCCAACGGTGATGTCAGTGCAAGAGTGCATACAGCAGCTTCCACGAATTTGTGTGCCAATCGTTCAACAACAATGTAACCTGTAATGTTTATGCATTGTTTATCGAAAAGTAATGACAACCTATGTGCGATTTCGGGAGGCATTCCGAGCATGGCTTTCCCGCTACTTATGAGTTTGGAGCTTTTCGAGAAGAGATTCGTGGCTGGCGCGGCGGAAGCCAGGGCTTCATCGTCAGGATATTATCGTGGAGAGGTGTTACGTTTCTCCGGGACACTTTAGAACAGGTGTCAAGTGAAAACAAGCGGCATCACCAATAGTGACCAAATTTTTTAAGGCATAGATATTTGAGTGGTCAAGGGACGCAAATCACGCTTCGCACCGTTGAAGAGCGATACAATCATACTCGAGAGAGAAATTTCCAAAACGCCGCGGATAACCCAATATCCAATTCAATTCTTCAGTACAATTGATGTTCTTCCAGAGAATAAATACCAAATGAGTCGCCCAAGAAATTACAGGTGATCCCACAGCTGCCTTCCAAATCCGAATTAAGACTTATAACCCATCATTCGATCGCGTATCATCGCCAATCGAATACTGAATAAGGGTTTTGTCAAAATATCCGCAAGTTGATGCTGAGTAGGAATGTATACCAGTTCCACCTCATTTCAACTTTCTCGCGCACGAAGTGACATCGTACATCCATATGCTTAGTCCTCTTCTGTATAATCGGATTATTGCTCATTGCAATACAAGCTTGATTATCTTCCATAATCATAGTGGGTTCATCTTGCTTAAATCCGATGTCCGTAAGTAATTGACGAATGTAAACTTTATTTTGTGTCGCTGTACAAGAAGATATCAGCTCCGATTCAGCCGACGATAGAGCCACCACATCTTGTTGCTTGGCTCGCCAATCAATTGTGGCGATATTTTCACCATGACTCAATGTAACGACATAGCCAGATGTTGATCGTCGGTTATCTTTATCACCTGCGTAATCTGCGTCTGCGTATCCTATCAGGGTGAAAGATCCCGTAGAATTACCAGTATATGAGTCCAGTTTCACGAGTACCCTTCAAGTACCTTAATACACGTTTCACTGCAATCCAATATTCTTTACTAGCAGCTTGCAAATGTTTTCCTAATAATTGCACAGCAAATGCAATGTCCGGACGTGTAATCAGTGCTGAACATACAATGAGCTACCCACAAGCTCCATGTAATCATTATCTGGCTTGACATCCTCGCCATTCATCTTCGTCAAAGTCCCTTCCATGGGCGTTAGGACTGGCTTACAATCATCCATTCCGAATTTCTTAAGCATCATGTCGATGTATGCTGTCTGAGAGATTTCCATCGTTTTCTTCTCTCTATCCCGTATGATTGCCATCCCAAGAATCCAATCAAGTTCTTTCAAATCTTTCATGCTAAATTTCATTGAAATAGCTTGTTTGAAATCATCGACCATGGCTCTGGAATTACTTACGACTATTAACTCGTCCACATGTAAGACTATTACCAATATCTCATTATTAGGTCCAAACTTCACATATAAGCATGGATCTGCAGAAGTAGGGTGGAAACCATATCCTCGGAACCAACCATCAATCTTCTTATGCCAGTTTCGTCCAGATTGCTTCAGACCGTACAATGACTTACGCAATCGACAAACTAGCTCTTCCCCATTCGGTCCATATTTCTCATATCCAGGTGGCTGCTTCACATATATCTTTTCCTCAAGGTTTGATTGAAGATAAGCTGTGTCTGCATCGATATTGTCCAATTCTAAATCCAGAATGCATGCTAAAGCCAATATCAATCGAATAGTCGTCATCGATGCAACAGGTGCATAAGTATGGAGATAATAATATCCATACTCTTGACTATAACCTTTGGCAATGAATCTTGCCTTTCTTCTTACGATGACACCGTTCTGATCTCGTTTGTCTGTTTCAACCCAGCCGCTCGTAATGCATCGATCTTGCTTCGGTAATTGGGTCAACTCCCAAGTACCGTTCTTGATGTGCGCTTGATATTCTGCATTCTTGGCTTTCTTCCATTCAGCTTGCATCTCAATTTCATCTTCCTTGTGATGACAGTCTTCATTTATAATTTCTGAAGCTGTAGCGAAGGCTAAATCACCTCCCATGGTTGCTAGTCCATCATCCAATCGATGATGTTCACTAGCCTTTGTCCTGCCTCGTGTCCTAGCTAGCTCCTCGGCAGCTTCGAAGGTTTCTCCCGGGTCACCATTCTCATTGAAATTGAGGTGACTGAGTTCAAAATAAGTAACGCGTTTTGCGTTTCTCCCCTCAATTCATATTTGTCTTTGAGTGCCTTAAACGCACCAGCTCCATCTTTATCTAAACGGTGCTTTTCAATTAAGTTAGCCGCCGCTCCTTTTAAATACTTCTTAAGGGTGAAGTAACCCTTAGCTTTCTTCTCTTTATATGATGATATCTCATCCCTGGAAATCGGCTTCTCGATTAATCCAACGATAATATCTGCCATCTCTGGGTCATCAGCACCAATAAAGCTTTCAATCTCGCTCTTCCAGGTGTTCCAGTCTTCCAATCTTCCACTGAAGATTGCCATTCGGTAGTCAACTTTACCTCCCATGACTTTACGATACTGATTCTGGCCAGCCCAATATTAAGCCTCCAGATCCAATGTTTAATACTAACTTTTAGTCTAGCAGCCAATGGCCAATTAAAAAACAGTCCTTACTGCCTGCAAATCTAATTGCACCAGAGAGATTCAGTAAATCGCTCCTCCATTTCTGCAAATCCAACTGCACCAGAAATAGGTCGTCGATCAGTGTCTAAAATAATCAATCCCTTGTTTCGTTCAAAGGTTAAATGCACTCCTACCACACTCCCTTCCGTGGCTCCTACCGCCATGCCTACCATCTCTCCTACCGCACTAACTACAGCGACTCCTACGATAACGCCAACATCGGCACCTACGGCAGTGCCTACCATACCTCCTACCACACTCCCTTCCGTGACTCCTACCACGCTGCCTACCGTACTTCCTGCTACAATCTCTTCAGCGGCTCCTGCCGTATTGCCCACAGTAGCTCCTACCTCAGTACCTCTATTAGATCCCCAAACAGAATCCCCCATAATTCCTCAAGCAGAGGCCCCAACGCCGCCGGAAGCGCCTCTTACAACAGCGACTCCTACGATGTTGCCAACATCGGCACCTACGGCAGTGCCTACCCTGTCTCCTATCGCACTACCTACAGCGACTCCTACTAACAGTGCCCACCATATCTCCTACCGCACTGCCTACCATCTCTCCTACCGTACTGCCTACAGCGACTCCTACGATAATGCCAACATCGGCACCTACGGCAGTGCTTACCATACCTCCTACCACACTCCCTTCCGTGACTCCTACCACGCTGCCTACCATCTCTCCTACCGTACTGCCTACAGCGACTCCTACGATAATGCCAACATCGGCACCTACGGCAGTGCCTACCATACCTCCTACCACACTCCCTTCCGTGACTCCTACCACGCTGTCTACCGTACTTCCTTCTACAATCTCTACAGCGGCTCCTGCCGTATTGCCCACAGTAGCTCCTACCTCAGTACCTCTATTAGATCCCCAAACAGAATCCCCCATAATTCCTCAAGCAGAGGCCCCAACGCCGCCGGAAGCGCCTCTTACAACAGCGACTCCTACGATGTTGCCAACATCGGCACCTACCGCAGTGCCTAACCTGTCTCCTACCACAGTGCCTACCCTGTCTCCACCGCACTACCTACAGCGACTCCTATAACAGTGCCTACCATATCTCCTACCGCACTGCCTACCATCTCTCCTACCGTACTGCCTACAGCGACTCCTACGATAATGCCAACATCGGCACCTACGGCAGTGCCTACCATACCTCCTACCGCTCTCCCTTCCGTGACTCCTACCACGCTGCCTACCGTACTTCCTACGCAACCGTGTGGATCGCCGCGCCAAAGACAAGGCACTTCGAAATTGCCGCATGGAACAACCACAACCACATGTCCGGCACGTCGAACCATTTAAACAGACACCCTCCGATCAGCGGCCTGGGATGCGCTGCCATCGTGTTGGATTGTAACATTTCCTTGCATTCTCTGTTGGCAAGCAGGATGCAACCTTTTGCGTCATCGGATAGCAGCAGCATGGCATCCGGTGCGCCTCTACCAAGATTTCCAAAATCCTTTTGAGCCTCTGGAGTTCCTCTTACTTTTCTTGCCCCTTCATGTATTGTCGCTCGCGAGCCAAGGCGCCGTATCTCTGTGCCCGGCTTTTTTGGAATGCGAGATGCTCTGCAGGCGACATCTGAGAATAGTTGACGTTCGGGGTCCGATTTTCGGGGTCCGATTTCTCTTCCGTAAATTATCAGTATGCCCTGATCTGTCATAATCTTTGGATTTGGGTTTCTTTTTTGCCTTCGCCTGTTTTTTCAATCGGTCGAGACGTCATCCTGCACATTACCTTGGTTGCTGAAACGAAGATACCTTGTCCTTGCCATTTGGGAATGATCTCATCCCCCCGACACCATGCTACATTGTGTGGTATGAAGAGCATCCAGCTTAACAAGCATGATCTTGGAGCCATGATAGTTATTTATTTGAGAAGAAAGTCGTTAATTCAGAGGCCCGATATCCTTGCATGAGACTGACTCGTTGCGTGGCCCTTAGACATTGGAGTAAATTGCTCCCGGCATAGATCCGTCGACATGAGATGAGGGAGGGAGGGAGGGAGGGAGAAGAGGGAGGGAGGAAGGGGGCGGGTGTTGAGGTAGAAGGGAAGAACCAGCTTCCGAAGTGACCAGCAAAACGAGCCGACAGGAGAAGAGTAGAGTAGAAGGGAGGGAGGGAAGGAGGGAGGGAAGGAAGGAGGGAAGGAAGGTGAGGTGGAAGGAGGGTGAGAGGGAGGGAAAGCGGAATCCGATGCTCTGGGCGATTTAGAGTAGAAGGGAGGGAAGGAAGGAGGGAAGGAGGGAAGGAGGGTAGGGTGGAAGGACGATGGGAAGGAGGAAAAGCGGTACCCGATGCTCTGGGCGATTTTGCTCAGCTCCATAAGCACTCCTGTGCCCGTCACAACGGCTTCGGCCCGATCCCGGGCAACCGCACATCCAAAAAACGCCATGTTCTTTCGACCACCTACACCGAGACAGCCTGGAGGGAGAGTGTGGGAGAGGAGGAGGGAGGGAAGAACCAGGGACAGGGAGCAAAAGGAGAGTGTGGGAGGGGAGGAGGGAGGGAAGGAGGGAGGGAGGGAGATAGATAGGGAGAAAAGGGGTGCCTTCTTTGTCCTGGTCGTAACCGTTAGATGCGTGAAACCTGTGATGGGATTGGAGAGAGGATACGGCGAGGAAAATCACTTAAGGTGGCTTCAAGGAATAGAAGAGTAGTGATGAGAAGGGAGGAGGGGGGAGGGGATGATCGAGAGCAGAGGGGGTGCGATCTCATGTACTTTCTGAAGAATTCACATGTCCCTCTTTCCCCCCATCCATTTCTCCCTCCCTCCGTCCCATCCATCCCTCCCTCGTACCCTCCGTGCATGGCGTCCGTCGCCCACGGGAGTAAAATAACCAAATTCCCAACAAAGATGCCGCTGCAACAGATGCTCGCATCTGATTTGATAAAGGCTTTTTCGTTTTCCGCCATCCCAGGCTATTCATCGAGCAGTCGCGCCATGCCGTGACACCTCAGTTAATATACCCTTCCTCCTTTCTCCTTCCTTCATTACTCTTTTCGCGCTCCTCTTCCTTGCTATCTATCCGGCAGCAGCAGAATATCCCTCTTTCCTTGGCCCTCTCGTGTCTTTCGTGGCATTTTCTGAATCTCCTATCTTCCCTTCCTTCTCGCAAGGAAACGCTTCAAACACCATCTAAATACTAGTGTGATGTTGCCGAGACATGTAATTTTGAAGAGAAGCAGGCCAGATGGGCGAGTATCAGCTGCTGCGTCGGCAACGACAACAACCGCCAAGCCTGGAAATACGGCTGAAGCAGCCACAGAAGCATCTACAATAACGCCAGGTATTCACCTTTACGATATAAAGCAAAGAATAAAAGGAACCACAAAAATATGGCACATGAAAGGACCTGCAATCGTAAGAGATTAGATGATGAACAGGAAAGTTCATCTTTCCTCCAATTGACTGTGCAATCGCTGAGGAAGATGCTGAAGAAGAGCATTGGACAATTTCGCCAGTTTAATGGGCCTTTTGTGTGCAGGTGTAGCTGAGCAGAAAGCTCGGCAAAAAGTATGACGAGTACAAGGAAGAAATTACGTCAGCGGTGTGTTTGAATTGCCAGAACGTACGGATGGTTGAGTAAGTAGTTTTCAATATGTACAATAAACAGCAAATCGAGAAGATAATGCAATGTGTAACCAGCTGTATTCAGAAATGTGTCTACAAGTTTAGGATTTGTAGAATCCTGACATGTGTTTTTAGACGTCCAAGCATTCGAAATATGTTTAGTTTTGAAGATCCATTCATAAATTAGCTAGGGTGAAGTAGTGTCCCAGCGCATTCCGGGGGAAAACAAACATCCCCCCTTAAGAAGGATGATCGTCCACACTGATTTTGATCCCAAAAATGACCTTCATCTTAATCTTGACTTTATCTCTTATCATAAATGCGTGGTTACTACCCTTAACCCTAACCCTAACTCTAAACTTTCATCTAATTCAATTCCCTTGGTTCAATCTTTGGACAATGGCGTGCCTGTGCCAACTTCAGAAACCCCGAGAGCAATACAATACACATTACAGAAATTCTTATTACAAACCTGATTCATTTCCTTGCTTGTCATAGCTTGCCTTCTACAGTTTTATAACTCGTCCGGCACGCTCCATGTTTCTCGCAAGCATTATATGACACTTTTTACTTGCTCTGCGCGGCTGCCATGCTAAGTAAGAAGAGTCCAGTCCCTACCTTGGTTGTAGAGTGTGGTATCGGAGAAGGCGAGTGCCTGTGCTCTCCTTGCTGAATCGGTTGAGATTGCCTATCCTGCCATGGCGTCGAGGGAGGCCAACAAGACGTGGACCAGCCATGCTCTTGCTCGTGTTGTTGAAGTTGCCTCTGCAAGTAAAGTTGCAGATGATCGTCATAGATTTTCTGCGAGTGAATGTCCCAATGCCGGTAAGCTCCCCTAAAGTCCTCGTTTTCTTCAGCATTATGTCGTCGCTCCCGCCCATCCAAAGCAAGATAGCATGCTTTATGTTTTCCCATGTATGTAGTATGCTGCTTATGCTGCTTATAATGATGCTCTCCATGAGCATGAGGAAAGGGCCGAGGAATTAGCTGGTTTTGCTGCTTGTCAAGCTGCTGCTCGTTCAGCATCGCGACAAGCGGAAGAATGGATGCATCGACGTTCAAGTCATGCCCCTGGCGAGTCTGTCTAAAAAGCTGATGATGCTTTACCCCCCAGCAAGGATCCTGATATGTGTGAAAAAAGAGTGATGGATGCCTCTGGAATTGCTGCTCCATCTCCCCACTCATATCTATACAGGAAGGTAGGCATTGCGATGATCTCGAAATTGGGAAGACGGACATCTGCTGTTGTTGCGGCAGTCCTGGTTGTTCTTGTTGATGATTTTGTTGTTCTTGTTGTTGTTGTTGCTGCTGCTGCTGCAGTTGTCGTTCTTGTTGCTGCCGCTCATCGTGGTGCTTGGACTCGGCCGTCACTTGAAAGACTTCTTGAGCCTCTCCCTCGTTCCGCGCGCATGAAATCTTGCTTATCTTTCGCAGCACTTCTCGCTTTGTCGTATGCTTACACTTGACTTCGACGACAGGATTCGTCGCCGTGTTCTCTCCGTGCGATTTGCCCGCAAGTCCGGTCTTAGGGTCAGCGGGGAGTAGACCCTTGATGAAGTCGCTCTTGATTTCAAACATGTCCGGGAGCGTGGAAGAAATAGGGCATGCGGGGGAGTCCAAGGGATAACGAGAGCTGGGGTGGGAGGGGGAGTATGACTGGAATAGAGAAGGGGGCGTTGGGAAGCCCGACGGAGACAGGAAACCAGATGGTGGCCCTGTCCTGGTTTGGTCGGTGTTTACAGTCCAGCTCGACGGGAAAGAGGGAAGGGAGGTTCCCGGAGGGAGAGGTACGGAGGCTAGGGCTGGAAAGAATAAGCTTGGCGGGCTCCTCTTTTGAAGAGCGACCTGCTGTCTTTCCCCGCAGCCCGACGATGCTTCATCCCCCTTTTCCTCCGTCTCGGAAAAATCCTGCAGCTTTAATGGCCTCCACCCCAGCTCCTCACCCTTACCGGCCGAAGCACAGACGTCCCTTGCTTCCCGCGATAAGGACCCCGTCTCCGCAATAGGCCGTTGCCGGAAGAGTGTGGTTTTGCTGTGCGTTGTCTTCTCCGGGCGGTCTGTGATGTATCGGGAAGCTGGCACCGGTTCCATCCACAAGAGGAAGTGCATTTTCTCCTCTTCCCCTTCCCTCATGCTCGCCTCCAACTGGGCGAGACGCGCCCAATACAGACGCACGTGACCATCCCGACTGAAGATCTTCAGGAACTCCGAGAACAGCAGCCTTTCTCGCCGAGGGGCCCCGTCCTTCCTACTTCCTCTTTCTGGCCGGAAGCGGGGCGAGCAGAGGGCCTCCAGGTTCATGCGGAACCAGGTGTCCCTGTCGCTATGGGCCACAAAGGCCGCGAACAGGAAGGGCTCAAGGCAGCCCCGCACCAGGCTCTCGGAGAGGAGGAAGCCGGGGCCCAAGAAGACGTCCAGGTAGGCCTGGTTGCTGGCGACGATGACTCGGTCCTCCGTTCGGTCCACCTCGATCAGCAGTAGGCCCGTGTACCCGTCGTCGCGCTCCCGGAAGAGGGGAGACGCCTTGAGTCGCGCGGCACCGGCCTCCACAGCCGCCCGCTCCTCCTCCAAGAGCAGTCCCATAGGCCCTTCTTCGACAGCCGTGGGGAGCCGCTTCGATGAGAGTCGCCCTTGGAAAGAGTTGGGGGTATGAATGCTCCCGAGGCTGCTGTGCCCGGTCCAGGATCCGGATCCTTTGACTGTATCCCCCTCGCGGTACCGCAGCTCCCACGCCTTGACTTTTAGCGCATTGGCAATGGCAGCGCCTACGCCGAGCGTCAGATCCTGCCCAGCCAGGTCAGAGAGCTTCTTCCAATGACGGAGCATGCCCACCATCCCCTCTCGGTGTATCTTCCCCCGCCTCTGCACCGCGTAAAAGGCGTCTAAAAACTGTTCGGCCATGCGGGGCCTGTCTATCCGCTCCAGAATGGTTCCTAGGAGGCTCTGCCCGTTCCTGTCCCCCTCCTCCTCCTCGCTTGCCGATGCTCCCGAGGTCTGACCTTTCGTCAATAATTCCTCTTCCAAAGCTTGTGTTTCCATGCTACGCTGGAAGTCTAAGCGTGCTCGTTCCAGCAGTAATCCCCACGCAGAGTTCCAAAGGTACGCTTTCGTCTCTTTGGATCGCCATCCCTCGCCCGCGTCCTCCTCCCCGTCCTCGCTATCGGCCTCGGTGCTGGTGTAACTATCCCTTCCTGTGCATTGTGTGTCTCCCTCGTCTTCTCTCAGCGCTTTGCCCTGCCCGCCTAGCTGGGGCAGTGAATCCTGTGGAGGCCCACCTGCGCTTTCGGTCGCCGTATCTTCCAACGCGGAAATGGGACGAACCCGGGTTCCATTCCGACTTCCCCCATCCACAGATCCACGAGCCCGCGGCCGGCAAGGTAAGTTTAGGCGGAAGCACCTGTCGTGAAAGGTAATGCGCCATAATGGCGATGAGTGCCGGAAAGCCAAGTCGGTAATATATTTCCCAAGCTGAATCCTCTACAAGAGACAGGAACGATGACCAGCAAGCAATGAGGGACACCGGAAGGTACAAAGCGTGTCTACATGTGTGTGGAAGACCAGCATGACAGGTCTATGCCTGCAAGGTCTTATGTCCACATGCAAACCCCACTTAACCCTTAATCTGAAGTACGGTCCCCTCAAGCCCGTAGCTTAGAGTATTCCCCCGTTTTCCCCCGCCAGCTGTCTCACACGTACCTCTCGCAAGGAAGGCTGAGTTCGCATTTACTCTATAAGCATGTGGTAGGAAGGAAGGGTGTTGATCTCGTTGTTGTTGTCTATCTTTGTGTGAGATCAAATCCCGGATTGACGATACCTCCTCGGCCGCCACGACGAACAAAAAATAGAATAGCACCGGACATGCTTGGACACATTACCTTGGCAACGTAGCATTTCTCACAAGCCTCCTTCTTTTTCAAAGAAAGAACGTCTTGAAAATTTCCGCGGGAATTCATAGCGAAGCATTCCGTGAGGCAAGATCAGATCAAACGTGCGACAACGCTTTCGTTCCTGACTGTGGAAGAGGGGAGCCAAAAGGGATTTAAAGGTCTTTTCCGCGCACGTCTGCATCCCTACAAGAGTCAAAGAGGAAACAAGAACATGAACACACACCTCTTGGCTACATAATTCGTGCTACTTAGTAAGAGCAGAGAGGGACCTACGGCTGCGCTCATGCGCCCAAAAACTCGATGTTATGTTGTAAAGTTTAATCTGCTCTGCTGTATCCAGTGTACTCGGACGATGAAGCACCGAACGATACCACAAATATATTTGCGATGTCCACGTACAAGTGGGTGGTAAGCAATCATGAAAGCGGATGCATCTACCGAGGGTGCGGCAAGACCGCCAGATTTTTTTCTCCAGCAGATACCCCCATAAGGTATGACGTGCCCGCTCCCATCGCTTTTTCTCATAATTCGTGCCTGAAAGCAAGTGAGACGAGAACCAAAGGCTGCACGCAACCGCAAACAGCTAATAGAACGCCGTGTCGCGTAGCGTTATCTGCATTGTTTTCTCGGGGAAAATGTGAATGATCAAGCATTACACGATACAAGTTATCCCGATTGCAATACAAATACCTTTTTGATTAGCTACCAACGGGTTAAATCTATTGACGGTCCCACAGATTCTTTTTTCAGTTTGTAGCCTCGTAGATCGGATGAATCTTCATAATCGGGCATTCTTTGTAGCTAGGTGACAAACCATTTGGCTTCATGTTCCAAACCAACGCCACAAGCATTTTTAAGCAAGCATGCATGACAGCAGGAAAGAGGACATCTTTGAATGAAAATGGCTTCTTTTTTCGGCAGTTCAGCGGCCATTACTTTGATCTGTCCCATCAAGATTACGTGACCATAGTTTGCCACGTCGCCAATCTATTATGAATGGATTTGTCTGGCCGAAGTGTTTCAAATTCTGTATATAGCATAGCTTAGATGGCATTCTGGAGCTAATAAACCTCATTACTACCCTCTAAACCAGGACAAGAGATGTTTTCCCCGGAACACACGCCAATGCTTAGATTCTCAACCGCCGTTAATCGTCCACATCGCGGCAGCAGCGGCAACAAGGCTGAAGTGCATGGTTTTGAGGCGCTTGTCGAGGCTGCCTGTGGTGTCAGTGCAGAATCGCTAATAGAAAAACAACTTTACTCGTTGAAGGTAGCTGTTAAGCCCCCCTTGTCGTCAAAATAGCTCCCGGCTGAAGGCGACATCTGAACGTCGCCCTCTTTGGTGCCACAGGTACTTCCCGAGAAGTACCAATCTACGACAAATCAACAAGCACACATGCCTGGCATGGGCAGAGATCAGACCGGACAATCCCCTTCGACAGGTACAGCAGTAGGTGCCTTTCCCTGTATTTGGCCGCACAATGGCGCGAGGTTCCTACAAGATTGCCGTGCCTGTCGACGCACAATACGCTTCCTCTGGACCCATCGAGAGGTTCAGGCAGACAGACCCTCCCGAAGCTTATGGGAGTGAAGACGTATTTACACCGTCACTGCCCTCCCCTCCTCTATTCAAGGCCACCGCGACATCCTATGTCGATGCCTGCGGGTCTACGCCGGGAGCAAATTGCTCCAACGTCTATGGGCCACGCTACGAGTCAGTCCCATGCAGAGATATTCGGCCTCTGAATGAAAAACTTCTCTCAATTTGAATACCATCATGGCTCCATGATCATGCCTAGTAAGTTGGATCTTCTCCACACCACACAATGCAGCGTGGTATCGGGGTAAGGGGCGTCAGTCCCAATGACAAGGACAATCGCACAGACACACACAGAGATCTTCGTTTCAGCCACCAAGGTAATATGCAGGATGATGCGTTGATCGATGGAAGGAAGGAGGGAGGGGAGAAAATGAAACTCAACTCCAAAGCTGATGGCAGACAAGAGCGCACTGATAAACCGCAGAAGAGAACCTAGACCCCGAACGTCAACTACTCTCAGATGTCGCCTGCAGAGCAGCCCGCAGTCCAAGGTTTAGGGTAGGCCGGGCACGGAGATACGGCGCCTTGGCTCGCGAGCGGCAGAGCATAAAGGAGCAAGAAAAGGAGGAATAGCTCTCTTTATATATATTTCATGGAGTCATCGTCCTTATGATTGTTATCTATTGCTGTTGGCAATATTTGGGCTCCTCCCGCCTCATACCAACCGTGCCTATCGAGAGGGCAAATTGGAGGTTTGCCAGTGTCATGACTACGTATGGCGGACGGTGTTGGAAATATTTAAGCCGGAAGGTATTGGCAGGTAAATGTACAGCAGCTCTAAGAAGGGCAGCATTTCAAGAGCTTCACAGCTCATCTACCAAAACACTCCAAATCTACTTTTTCGATTTCTTTTCAATGGATGCGCCTAGCTGTGATATGGGAATGCTTATTGCATTTCCTCTCCTACCTTAAAATAGACTCGCACCAGCCACTGCGTCACTCTTCTCTTTACGTACAACCCTTCTTCACTCACCCTCGGTATCTTTCTATCCCTACGTCCTATATTTCGGCATCCCTTTCTCTCCCTCGCCCCTTGACGTGATCCTGGCATCCTCCAGGCTAATCATGAGAGTCCTGAAGAGCAGCACCTTCCAGCGCAATCCAAGAAAGCAATTGCGATTCATTTTCTTACATAAGCTTGCTACACGGCGTCTCAATTTGATGACTTTCCTACCATTTGTCCTGGTCTTAGAGGCGGGCTAGAAAACCCATTGCCGTATCAAATACAAGAGTGGGAGGAAGGAAAGGAAGAAGACCATGTCCACTATTTCTTGCACCACACCCACGGTGACCTAGGAAGGAAGAAGGGAAGAAACGAAAGAGGGAGTGACGGTGGTGCTCGATTGCGCAGGCCTAATTTCCTCCGTCCTCCCCTTTTCTCTCCCTTACTCCGCCCCTACCTCCTTGCCGGTCAAACTACCCGGACCTTCCGCCCTCTTTTCCTTCCGACCGTTTAAAGTCTCCTCCTCCTCCTCTCCCTCCTCCTCTCCCTCCTCTTCCTTTTCTTCCTCCCTCTCTCCCTTCGACTTTGTCCGCCGCACTCCTCGCCCTCCGTTGTGCTTTCCCCCATTCATCCCCCCCGACCCCAGCAGGCGGCGGCCGAGGTCCTGCTCTTTGACCAAGGTCAAGGACAGGAGCATCCAGAGGCCAAGTAGAAGTAGGGTGGCCAGCCAAGGGTAGCCTGAGGGAGGGAGGGCGACTGTTAGGTGGGGGTGGGATGGATCGAAGGAGAAGACTAGGGAGTGTCTCGGGATTGTTGTCAGGGAAAAAGAGGAGGAGGTGTGGACGCAGGAGGGAAAGAAGATTATTGGCGAATGAAATGGAATGTAGGAAAGGAAAGAGGGAAGACGAGGAATGTACCAATCTCAGGCGGCGGGGTTCTGAGCAGGAAGGTAGAGGGCCAGAATTTCAGCCAAACCACCACCTCGAGCTGCATGACTGCCATCATGCACCAGACTGGAGGGAGGATGGGAAGGAGGGAGGGAAGGAGGAAGGGAAAGCAAGGGGGAAGGAAAAGTGCGATCACGGACTGTGGGCTGCTGGCTCCCTTCCTTCCTCTTTCCCTTCCTTCTACCCTCCCTCCTCACCGTTGGGTCCCAATCTTGACTGATACGGATTTGCGATGAAATCGTAGTACTCAGCAGCTGCAGGGAAGGCAAGGAGGGCGACTGGGAGGGAGGGAGGGAAGGAGAGAGGGAAGGAGGGACCAGGTGAGGTGGAGGAATGAGTCCGGAAAGAGGAAAAGAGGGGATGTATGCCAACGATAGCGGAAGTCGAAGAAGAGATATGACATGGGAGGAGGGGAGGGAGGGAGAGAGGGAGGGAGGGAGGGAGGGAGGGAGGGAGGGAGGGAGGGAGGGAGGGAGGGAGGGAGGGAGGGAGGGAGGGAGGGAGGGAGGAAAAGCAAGGACGCGCGTACCGAGGCTGAGGCGGGTTTTGTTGAAAGCAGAATTTTTGGGAATCTGCAGCGTGTGAAGAAGCATGAAGGCGTTCAGCTCCATCAAAAGAGTGACAAGGAGGAGGACGATGACCTGTAGGAAACGCTTGAAGGAGGAAAACATCGACCAGCGGTAGCTAGGAGGGAGGAAGGGAGAGAAGGAAGGAGGGAGGGAGGGAGGGAGTAAAAGATCAGGAGATTCCTTCCTTATCTGTATCCAGGCGTAGCCAGAAGCAAAAACCAAAACCAATAAAGCATGTGGAAGGAATTTCAACGCAGAGTTTGTGCCGCAATTCTCCACAACACTCGCCCAGCCTTTCCATATCGAAGCGCTTCCGCCGCAAATGGAGCCAGCTTCATCGCCCCCATCACATTTCCCGCGTCCCTCCCCCCCATTTTTTTGGCATTCGATACTTCCCTCCTTACCGCGTAAAGGAATAGGGCGAAAGGCGCTGAATCAGGCGTCGGGCCCGCCCCACCCGTTGATCCTGCGTCCCTGACCAGTCGAAAGCGTGGGTCTCCAAGGCCTGGGGCGGGAGATAGAGGGTGGGAGGAAGCCAGTCGGTGCGAGAAACACCCACGGGGGCACAGTATGAAAGGTGGCATCCGTCGAAATAAGGGAAGGGATTAGGCGATCGCGTACAAGGTTAGGCAGAAAAGGACACCAGGGAGACTTATGTTATGTCCTCGACTGGCGGCATCACCCTGTGCAGCGTTCTCCACCGGTTCCCAACCCTTTGCCCCGAACCTCGGCGGATTCCCTCCGATAAAGACCGAGACATCCTCTCTTTCCTGTTCTCCCACGTCCCTCGCTCCCACACCTGTAACGTCAGCCACCCAGCGCCCATCCCCAGCAAATTCGCGCCCAAAACGTCGATCAACAGGCTATCCCACCAGCATTCTTTGAATTCTGGGATCAAGAATTGGAGGGTGCACTCCAAAACTTCAAAACCCAACGAGAGGATCCAGCACACGCCCCAGTCACGGAACATGACCATTTTCCCCCACCAGCCCAGGGCGTGGGCGACGAACCTGGGGGGTGGGCAAGAGAGGGAGGGAGGGAGGGAGGGAGGGAGGGAGGGAGGGAGGGAGGGAGGGAGGGGAGGGGAGGGAAAGAAAAGACCGGGTGGGACAGAGACAGGGCCCGGGCAAGGAACGGTTCGAAAATGCAAGGCACCTCCCAAGTTCCCAGACCCAGGTCAAAACCGACAGAGACCCCCAGTCCATGCTACGGCAGCCTGCTCTCACGCGGAGAGAAAGGCCGCGATACCAAGCCGAGCTTCCTGGAAAGCCCTCCCCCGACGCGACCCCCCCGCCCACGCAAGCCACTTGGAGGCGCGAAGCCCAGACTCGGGCATTTCCCACACCACAAAGCAGCGAGCAACCTGCGTCTCTTCTATCCCCGAGACTCTGACTCAGGAGCCAACAAGGTACGCACCAGACTTCCGTCAACTGATGCCAGATGCTGGCAGCGGTCAGGGAGCAATCCATCGGCTCGGGGGTGGGACTTTTCTGCGGCGTCTCCCCAATGTCGGGAAAGAATACCCGGACAAGAGCCCGGGCTCCTGCCTTGTCGTGGACTGGAGAAGGTGGAGAGGGAGGGAAGGAGGAAAGGTCAGCTTGGGAAGGGAGTCGAAAGACAAAGTCCGTCGATGAAATCGATCCGTCCCCAGCCTCTCCCCTTCCCCGCTCGCTCCCTCCCTCCCTCCCTCCCTCCCTCCTTCCCTTGGCCCTCCTCCCTCCTGGCCTCACCCATCACCACGCCCAGGCACATCAGGTAGAGCATGCCGATCCCGTGCACCACCCGCCAGACCCCAGGGTGCGGCCGAATCAAAACCGAGTCCCGACACTGAAGAAAGCAGTGGGTGAGGAAGATGAAGGCGATGGCGAAGAGGGCCATCCGAATGTTTCCCCTGCGGGTGAAGGGAGGAAGGGAGGGAGGGAGGGAGGGAGGGAGGGAGGGAGAGGAGGGGGATCGAGAAGCTCGACCTGATGTCAGCTGTTTGACCAAGTGCAACCAGAGAACCTTCTCTTTCTTCTGCGTTTTACCTGACCTTTCATTCCCTCCCTCCCTCCCTCCCTCCCTCCCTCCCTCCCTTCTTACTCGGGCGTGGGCGAATGGTGGGCGTAGCCCGCATACATCATCACCATGATCATCCCTGCGTGGGGGAGAAAGGGAGAAAAGAAAAGGTCATGGAGGGACAAGAAAGAAAGTGTGAGGTTATACAAGTCTCCTCCGTCTGCCCACGATCCTGCCCCTCCTCCCATCCGCCCAATCACGAAATCAGGCACGAATTCTTTGCTTTTTCGTGATCCTTTTTGGCTTGCCTGATGTCTCCACTGCCTGTCAGTCCTCCCTTTGCATGGTATTCCCCTCCTTTCCTGCCTCATCGTCACCCTCCTCCCTACCTCCTAGGATTAATAGCTGGCGGGGCCTCTCCACGAAATCAACATGTGCCCGGAACTGGTTCGGCCCGTAGGGGGGAAGAGGAGGGGCAAGGGGAAGGGCACAAGGAGGGAGGGAATGGCGGTCATGACCGTGAAGCATTTTTCCCGTGCAGGTGGCCTGTCTTCTCCGGGTTTCTTCACGGCTGGAGGAAGAGGAGGAGTTAGTGGCGGTAGGGGAAGGAGAGGGGGAGGAAGAAGCCGCGGTTGCTCGCGTGCGGGCCATGCCTGGAGCGGTCTATCACATCGAGGGGGGAGGGTTTAGAGCGGCAGGATAAGCGGGCGAAGTGAGCGGATAGGGTTTCCACTAGCAAAGCATCGAGAATGGGCTACAAACAATCACGTTTGGAAAAACTTTCGAAACAAATGGAAGTTGGTGGGAAAAGAGGGTCTCTCTCTGCTCGATATTTCCATCACTCGCCCAAACAGTCCGTCGATCAAAAGGGCTTAAGGCTCACCAATGCTCGCGATGCGCAACGATGCCAACTCCACCCGCCACTCCACTCCTTGTCCTGCTTACTAGCGTCACTGTGGTAAAAATGCGCGAAGAAATTCGGTGAAATGAGACAGGAAGGTTACCGAGCATCGAGGCGAGAAACTTGACATATTTCCTCCTCAGCGATGCATACACTAGGGTCGAATTCCTGCACAGGGCGATATACCGTCCATATGCAACTCCTTTTCCAGAAAAACCCTCTCTGATAGACGATATGGGTTGTGTGACAGTCATGGTGAGCCGTCTCTCATAGCGCGATGCTTCAAAAGCGTAGCAAATGTCAACAAAGTGGACGCGAATCCCAGATTTCTTACGTTGAGATTCTCTGGTGTCGCCAGTTCGCCAAGGAAAGAGTTGGACAACAAGTGCTTTCAGGGGACAATTATCGGGCATCAATTGTCAATCACCTGTCCTCTGTATGCTTATTTCGAAACAATGACAAGTTTTTTTCCTGTATCTGTCAATCATCGACGGAATCTTCGATTTACCACGATCAGTACAGGGGAGGCTAGTATCATATTTCTCGTGAATCAGGAGGGCAGCGGTCTTGTGGCCGTTCCTTCGCGACTGGGACAGTTGGGGCAAGGCGCATTCAGTCGTAATAATAATATGACGGCGGTAGATGGTACATCTATCCGAGCACGAGTCGTGAAAATTCCTAGATAAGACATCCGCGTGTCTATGCACCTTCATTATCGTAATCGCCCCAGCTATTGAAAACAGAAAGCCCAGGCCGAGCAAGTTTCATCAAGTAGATGATTGTACGCCTGTTAAGCAGGGTCAGCTGGATTCGACATTTAAGTTTCTAAAACAAAAAGAAACACCATACGCGGTACTTGCAAAGCTCAAGTATACGCGATCATTCGAAGGAAAAAGAACATGCGTATAAAACGTTACATTTCTCTATCAAAACGTAATTTATGAAAAGGTGGGCGCTGCATACTTCATGCATGATGTACCAAAGCGTTTCTAGAATAGGACTTCGATAATACCCCTTTTCGCACCCTCTGTATTGTTGTGTCTACCCCTGTTGTACCTCCTCAGAGCCTAAATCCTGTAACGTGAAAAAAAATGCGACGCTACGGTTTATGAAGCAATAAATAATTTCGAATTCATCCCTATAAATATTTATTTGTGCACTTTGTAAGCCCTGCACAGTAGTCAAATACGTTGATGGTGTCCTGTGGATTCCTACATTATGTCATTTTATTTTCATTTACGGGATCGAAACAGTCCTGGAACGACCTGCTCTGAGTCTCAGTGCTGCCTAAGAAGAGGAAAATGGCATTAAAAAACATATAAACATGTCTTAAGTCTAGGGGGAAAACGTTACAAACAATTCACATTCTACATCCGCGAAACGACCGGCGCGCATTTCCAAGGCTTTTGGCTTCGATCTGTGGAAAGATGGGTGTGGTATCTTTTCCGATCTCTCGCGCGTTCGTCATCCAGGTTGGACCCGGGCCCTACTAGCTAACATTCATCTTGTTGCACGCCCAGGCGCCGAGCTATGGCCGTGTCATGAGTGGTGACTATGTCTGTGGCTTTTCAAACAATGGCGACTTGTGTGTTTTGGGATTGTTGGACGTTGATTGGAGGTGTTTAATGAAGTGCTCAGTGGTGCTGCCCCTACCACTCCACTCGCCGCAACCACATACGGCGTTCTACCTCTCCACTCTGAGCCCTTGAACTTGAATAAAATTAATATTATCCCGCAGCATTTTCGCCTTGTTATCCATGTTAGTCGAACACCTAGGCATATGTGTGCCTAAGATGTACCAGGAGGGGTATTTTTTGTTGGGTGTGCGTGAGCCAGGAGCATGGACGCCTCACCCATGATGAAGTCTGCAGCCAGCTCATCAGCCTCTGATACCCTTTTCCCGACGTGGCACCCGTGATACCCTCAGAGCGCTCGAACCAGTATGCGCGTAACTACAAGCCTTCTCTGTGCGGCCGTAGGCCTGGTCTTGCACCAGGCCACTGCGTTCCTCCCTCCTGCCTCCTTCCCCTCCTCCAAGCCAGCATCAGCGACCGTCCTACGCATGGCGGCCGAGGCCGTGGAAGTTCCCATGGACCTGATCAAAAAGCTTCGTGGCATGTCCGGCGCACCGATCATGGATTGCAAGAAGGCTTTGGCGGAGGAGAAGCTTGGTAGGGTTGGAAGGATGGGAGGCAGGGCGGGGGGGAGGAGGGAGGGAGGTCGAGGGAGGGTGGACTCGATTGGAAGCGCGGAAAAGGGCAAAAATGTCGTCAACAAACATAGAGACAAACCTGTGCTCGTTACCACTTCCTTATAATGACCACCTTACTCCCTTCCCTCCCCCAATTCATGATGACTGTAGACGTGGAGGCGGCCTTCGACTGGCTGCGTAAGAAGGGACAGGCGACCATTGCCAAGCGGGATCGGGCGACCAAGGAGGGTCTTGTGGCGCTGGCCGTGGACGGCACTCGCGGCGTGGCTGTGGAGGTGCGTGACGGCAGTTTGTCTTCTCACCGTACTCTTTCATGTTCTTTTCCCTCCCTCTCCCTTGTCTTTTCCTGCCCAGTACCCGCCCTCGTTCCACGCTTAACGCACCTTTTGATGGTTTTGGCCCTTCCACCCCGCAACCCCCCACCCTCCTACGCGCCTTCCCTCCTCCAGGTAAACTCCGAGACGGATTTTGTGGCCCGTAACGCCGATTTCCAAGGCTTCGTGGCAGGCGCCGCCAAGACAGCGCTGGGACTGACGCAGGGGGCGAAGCCCGGGGTGTCTGACATGGAGCACGCGGCATTGATCGCGGTAAGAGGGAGGGAGGGAGGGAAGGAGGGAGGGAAGGAGGGAGGGAGGAAGGGAGGGAAAGAG
>SDOX01000091.1:50736-138439 GCA_004565275.1 Nannochloropsis salina CCMP1776
GGGAGGGAGGGAGAAAGAGAGTCAAGAAAAGGTCATGTTAAAATACCTTGCGTATGGCTCTGCTTTGTTCGATCAATGCACCCCTTCTCTCTTTTCCTCCCTCCCTTCCTCCTTCTGCTTTCCTCCCTTTCTCCCTCCTTCCCTCCCTCCCTCCCTCCCTCCCTCCCTCCCTCCCTCCCTCCCCACCGGGCTTCGAGGCGAGCAAGGCGCGGTCCTTGGGGACAATTTGGATCTGGATCCGATCGCTGCTGCCAGCTTCTAGAATGCCTGGGTGACAGCGGAAAGAGGGAGGGGAAAAACCAGGAAAGCAGGGGGGGGAGGGAGGGAGGGAGGGAGGGAGGGAGGGAGGGGAATGAGTTTGCGAGACAGGGCCACAAGCCGAGAACGTGCAGCGTCTCAAACAAGCCAAGTTAGAGATAAAAAGGCCCAAGACACCTGAGAATGAGATAATTAATAGAAACAAGGAGAAGGTTACCTTGGTTTGGTTTGACGAGGTATCGCTTGGGCTGTGTAGTCTTCACCTTGAAGGCCACAGGCTGGGAGCCTGAGGCAAAGAAGGGGGGCGTGTGAGTTCGCAGGAACAGAGCGATGCCACCGCGAATCAACTGCGGCAGGGACTTTTACCGTCCGTGGTAGCAGAGGGACGATTGCAAGGGTGCATGCAGGGCGGTTTCTCATCCCCTACATCCAATCCGCTGATTGCCCTCCCTTACTCCTTGTGAACCCAGCATTGCTTCACAAAACCCAAAAGCCCTCCACTTTGTCCCTTCCCCCACTCGTCTGGACTACGTACTCGTGTTCTGGACGTGGATGACTGTCCGCGCCGACTCTTGCGACGACAAATTGATGACAATGCGGTCCGCCGGCTCAAATTTTAAGAGAGCCGTCATCTTTTTCTTCTCCGTGTCCTGTGGGAACCGTGCAAATGTGGCAAGCGGGTGCCAAAGACTGGCGTAAGAGAACGCGATCAACGCAAAATGAAGGGCATGCAGGGCAAAGAGGGAAAACGACGCAGGAAGGAAAGAGGGAGGGTCATCGGGAGCACATTTTTCCCGCTGCGTCCTCGTCCCCTCCCTCGTGACCCCTTCCTTTAATGCCCCCACGGCCGCAAGGCCCACCCAACCAGCACGTTTCCACGCCCGCGACACGATTGTGCGGTGCCAGCACGACGGAAGGCAAGAAGGCCTTTCGACGCGCGTGTCGCGGGGCCTTTTCCTCGATCTTCTGGTCGGGGGAAGGACCATAAAGAGGACGCCAGAGACAACGGCGTATTCAGGGACGTGGGAAGACGTGCCCAATGTCGCTAACGCAGACACAAGCGATGCCTTCGCCCGGCCATGGCATCAATCCCGTGTCTCAGGCAGGCGTCTAAGGGGCGCGTTTCGAGGGACGACGTGTTTTACCGCTGGTGGTTTCTTCGTAATTCGGGGCGGGGGGCGGGATATGCCATTATGCGTATCCAGCCAGCTGGGAGGCTGCGACGTTCGCAGAGGGCAATATGTCGGCTTGGCGGTATTCCTTGCCGCCAGCGTGACACACAGAAAGCACCTTGGGCCGTCCGAGGACGTTTGGGTGTCCTTGGGTCATGTAGGGGGGTCTACGCAGTGTCAAGGAGGGAACGGTGTGACATTTTTCCCCACTCCCAGCGTCTCCCCCTCCCGCCCCGCTTGCCAGATCACCATGGAGCACATGCATCGTGAAAATGAGTGTTAAGACGCGTTTTTGCGAAGACGTACAGGGAAGTCTTCAGCGTGTGCACGTCTTTTCTTACCCGAGCTCGCTCGTGCATGTCGTAAAGATGCTTGTGTTTCCATTTTTCTATACAGGTTGCCATGCTGCCAAAGAGCGCCGGTCACTTGGTGATGAAAAGGGCGGGATATCCAGCGAAAAGGATAGTCACGACACACGAAGAGAGGACCGCAGCTGGCGTTAGCTTGGTCGTGCGAGCTTTGTTTGCTGCTTCACGACCAGAAACACGGAGTAATGCCGGGGTGGTGGGTGGTTTTGACGGACGAAGACAGCACAGGCGAGGGACTTTCCCTTCAGGGCAGGATTTATGTCCGTCTCTCCGGTCACATAGAATGCTGAGAAAGCGTGCTCGTGGCGGCGTTTCTTCCCAACTCGTTTACGGTCGCCCCGTGCTCGCATCTTTCTTCTCCTCCTCCTCCTCCTCCTCCTCCTCCTCCTTCTCCTCCTCTTCCTTTTCCTCTTCCTTTTCCTCTTCCTCAACCCCGCGAAATGAGGCGGACGAAGCCAGACGGACGTTCTTTGCACAGTTGGGCTTTGGGAACGTGGTGGCGGCACGATTGCAGGCAGAAAAGGAGGCGATAAAGGTGAGTGATGAGGAGGGCGATATCAAGGGAGGGGGGGCAGATGGACGGCACGCATCTCCCTGAGGCAGGAAAGATGGCCCCGTCCGCTGCTCGCGTGGAAGGAGGGAGGAAAAGGCTCAGGCGGGGGCTTGTGGCTAGCTTGGAGGGGGATGATGTCTGGAGACGCTGTCGTGGGATCCAATCTCGGGGCAGTTTATCATTCGCGCATGCGAAGGACGACAGCGAGGATGATCCATGCAATTTTTCTAAAAATATAATAATAATAATTACTACTGATCATTGCATTTCTACTTGCTATGAATCCCTCCCTAACTAGCACGGCCTCGGACCCTCTGGTCCCGGCTACGTGATCCTGCCCCGCTTCCTCTCCCCGCCTTCCCCCCCACCCTCTTCCCTGCCTGACCGGCGCCTCTGCCGAGACATGCGCCAAGAAGCCTCAGGACTCTTTCAGGCGGGCGTTTTCTACCCGTCCTTCGCCTACCGAGGGGACGAACGCCTGGAGAAGAAGAACGTGTGGAATTTCGAGCTGGACGGTAAGGGAAAGCCATTGTCGGTCTGGGCTCTCCCTGCCTCCCTCCCTGCTGGCACCACCTTGGTCTTTGCAGTCCTGCCAGTCACACCAGCCTCCCTCTTTCCTTCCCCACCTCCCTCTCTCCCTCCCTCCCTCCCTCCCTCCTTCCCTCAGGCCACGAATGGGACTACGCGCCTTCCCTCCTCATGTACACTCGTGAAATCCTCCTGCATCTTCCTCCCCTCCTCAACAGCCTCTCCCTTCCCTTGCCCGTCCCTCCCTCCCGCCCTCCCTCCCTCCTTCGCCTCAGCCCGCGGGGCTATGCCAACAAGATCGCCGTCAGTACTGGGGGAGGCTCTCATTTCTTGCGGCACACCGACAATAACAATGGGGACTCGAGGAAGGTACGGGAAGGAGGAAGGGAGGGAGGAAGGGGCGGAGGAGCTTGAGGGTCCGGGAAGAGGAAGGTATATGAAGGAGGGAGAGGAAAAAGACCATGGTGGAGGAGAGGGTGGAGGAGAGGGGCAGGGAAAGGGAATGAAAGGATGGCTAGACTTGCGGTTTCATCGTTTCAATGGATGCGATCATGAGTGGCCTATGCCTCCCCCAGGCCGAAGAGCACTTGTTCAAGAACGATCGGGCCTCTCCCGCTCCTTTTTTCCCCCCTCACAATCCCATTCTTTCCCCTCTTTGCAAGGTGACCCTCGTATACTACCTTAATTCAGAATGGCCGTCCGGGAATGGCGGACAGCTGCGGCTTTATCCTCGAAGTGGGGGATACGGACAAGAGGAAGGCTCTAAGAATACAAGCAGGGGGGAAGGAACGGAGGCGGACGGAGGGGAGGAAGGCTATGTTGACGTATGGCCGGAAGGAGATACCCTTGTCATGTTTTTGAGCGAGGAGCTAGAGCATGAGGTGCTTCCAAACTGGAACGAGGAGGAGAAGGATCATCGATGGACATACACACTGTGGCTAGTAGAAGAGGGAGGCTGTGAAGGGGAGTCTTGAGAGTTCTTTGTACAACAAAAAGTAAAAACATGGAATGTAATCGAAATTGTGCAGTCTATCAATGTGCTCTTATGTTTGAGACTTCACAGACACGTCACGAATCCATGGATTTTAAAACTCAAGCTCTGGCAACGATATTTCAGGCAATGTCGCCCGTATCCTTTCCCTCTTTCTTCTTTTGACATCATAACTCTGTTCTGATTGTCATACTGTAAACCACTGACGCAATCTACAAAGTATGATGAGACAACAAACGAATTTATGTCGCAAGATCACGTCACGAATCACTTCAGCAAAACCTACACAGAAAGAAGCAATCGTTCAATCCCGGCATTATTTGGAAAAACGGAGAAACACATACAGAAAAATGTCCCCAACCTCCACTTCTATGGGCGCAAGCTTGGAAGGATGTGCCTTTACGCTTCTCGAGATGCCTTTATGCTTCTCGATATTCCTTTGGGTGTCGCACAGACGGCTGCCCGAAGGTTGAGGAATTCAACGTCGATGGCGTTACAAAGTGAAACGGTTTCCGTTACACTAAACTAAGAAGTCGCGGCTGTAAGCAAAGTATCCCACAGCATTCCCCGCGACATGCATCGAATGAAAGGATTGGAATAACACTTTACAGCTCGAAGATGAGTGTTGCACGCGATTCCGAAACCTTTCGACCCTGTGTGTGTATAGTGATGTATTAACCCTTGCGATGTCAAAATGCATGGGCCTTCTTCATGTATGCCGCAATACAGAGGAACGTGCAGCACATTGTAGACTGTGTAAAGCTATTACGCTTACTTTTCTCACTCAACAGCTTTTTCTACCGATCCTCTTACAGAGATAATTGGGGAATGGCTTCGTTTCGTCGTAACCCGAAGGCGTGGCCCATTTTCAGAATAAAGCAGCGCAAAAACCTTTACTTTGGCATCAGCTGTGCGGTCGTTCTTTGGTTGATTCGACAACCGCATTACAGGTTGGAAGACATCTCCACTTCGACGGCGCTTTTTACTTCAACGTGTGGTGTAAAGCTCGCGTCGGAATGTGGGCAAAGCCGATCCAGTGCCGCAGAGAAATTTGCAAACATTTACCGCTACAAGAAATGGGGATCTTCTCCACATTCGCACACACTGAGTGGATCAGGTAGCACGATACAAGGTGCTTTTGAGACAATAATAAATCTGGGCCCAAAACTCCGCGAACTCAACATCACAGCCATTGCAGACGTCCCTTCTGGAGACTGTGGTTGGCAATTTGCCTTACCCGAGATCAATGCTGCCGAGATTTATTTTGGAGGGGATATAACTCCGCACGTCGCTGAAAATAATGCATTCCAATACCGTAATCATTATAATAAGGTGTTCGCTCATTGGGATGTGGTCACATGCCCGATTCCGCATTGGTACACCACCTGTGACCCAACCATCAGGCCCTTCGACTTGGTCATCATGCGAGACGTCATCCAGCATATGCTCCGCAACAACTCTATGAAGGCGATCAAATCGGTGGTGGTCGACTCCGGTGCGAAGTATTTAGCAGTCACATCCTTTTCGTCTCTGCCATGCGAAGGTGAAAGTAGCAATGCCATGACCTCTGACGGTGGATTCGTTAAATACAATTTACATTGTCCTCCTTGGAATCTTCCGGAGCCATTTTTCCAATTCCAAAGTCACGTGCATTTTCCTGCAGAGGAGGATTCCATGGAGCTTTACCTGATGGCAGACTTGGTGTCCGTCGTATCGACGTGGCCCCATGCTTCCCTGACACGCCAATGAAGCTCAGCCTGGAATACCCTCACCTGTGGCACTTCTCTTCTCCACGTGAAACAGAACCTTGTAGCCTGGTAAGCGGCATCGGATTATTGAGTGTGCTCATGGTAAACTGGTAGAGATATTGGACAGCATAAAATTCAAACTTGAAAGAAGGGAGGAGACAATTATCTTTCAGGCGTATTTTTGTCTCCCTTTATCCGGCTCACGTGCTTTTTATCTTGCATCCTCTGCAATTTACTTCCGTTTTGCGTCACTTCATATTTATCTGCTGGCTGGTTGTGGTCTGTGTCCTTCAATACGTATCCTGTAGCATGTCAAGGAAATCACACTTTGACACCTCAAATGCCATCTGATCATGCTTCCTAATTACTTTTCTAGCCCTGTCTAGTCTTTCGTTATCCCCTATGACCTGCAAAAGCTCGAAGTTAACACCTCTCATCATTATTTGCATTAATAAGTTTAATTTCGGAAAGGATGTCACGTACTTTGGCAACTTTCTAAGAAAACAAGATCAGGGAAAAGGCGTCATTTCCGGGAAGCCTAGCTATATGAGACCAGAATCCCGACACTTGCCCATTCCCTCGCCTTCATTGTCATAGCGCTTTTCAACCCCCTGTATCACTTCTACATTCTTTCTAGGTACCCGATTGACACTGAATGAACAGGCGCTGTAATTTTCTACGTCCTTGAATTTGATTCCTTTGTCAATTTCTTTTGACCATGGTAGCTGGAATTAAGCCAAGAAACATGAGTGCTGGAAGGGCTCTACAGGTGATCACAGGTCAGATAGGGGAATCAAATGAGTGAGCAAGCCACAGATCACATTAATAGATTCTATTATTAGCAGAGTATCTTGCTTTGATATCCTTGGATAGCTGCTGATAGTTCTGATCTCAATTGCTGCTCGAAATTGTGAGATTACCAAAATGGACTGGCCATGTGAGGAGCAACCTCAATTTTGCTTTTTTGAATTGAAAGTAATTGTCAGTGCCTCAATCCCTGTATTATGAGTACTACGGTCCTAGAGAATGGAGTGATGCAAGTTTATCAATGTATTTGGTGAGATCATTTCTAAATCTTGTATTGGGACACCGAAAAAGATGTATTTACTCATGTTACAAACTGAAAAATAACCTGCACGAGCATCCGATACTTTGTCAGGATGGATGCATCAATTATCTGCCTTTTTTAATTTCTTGTCATTCAACCACAATTCTAAACCTTAAGCATAGACCTGACAAGGTTCTCACGTAAATATCCTTGGCCCGCCCTGTGATCTATATTTCTCGAGCTTCAAGCGGTTTATTTCGAAATAGATGACGCTAGGCCTAGCCATAGTCCTAATTCTACTTGAAGCTAGGAGAAAGATGCCTGGATTTCATGAGATGAGAATTGCCGAACTATGTTCTCGTTGAAGAGTAAGAGTTTCATTATCTGCAAGCATGGGAAACACGATATACCCAATTCCTCTATGAGCCATTTGCGACCCTACCAATATGCTCTCTACTCCCACCGTCCTTTTCTTTATTCAACAAGGCGTCAAAACTAGCCAGCTTTACCTTGCCAGCTGTCCATCGCTGAGCGTCTGAACTAGGGGGCATGAATTTGAATTAAGGAGGTCGCTTTTGACCAATAACTCTTTCGAGTCCTTTACTCTTGCGTTATAAAAATGACCTGGACATTTGGAAACGAGGATGGAGGGAAAGTAGTGAGGAAATCGTCTTGGCAAATGTATGGCCATTCAATGGTCAATTTTGCCCTAAAAATATGCATTTAGGCGCAACGTATCGAACGGAGCGCTTGCTCCCTGTCGAGGCATGCTCACAACAATATAGTAGCTATAATCATAGGAAGGGGAAAAGTCGGTGATATCAATACACAAACGGGATGAAAAGATGAAAGATGCTAACAAACTTGATTATGTTTGAGTCATGTGAGCCCGTCACATATGATAAATGTCTTAAGGGTTATTATTCATGATGATAATATCAAGCAAACTGAAAATAAAGAGAACACGGAGCGAGCACATTTCTAAGCTCACTCCCATATTTGAGTACTTAATTCTCTGTGTTCTGTCAGAATGTTTCTCGAATCGACGAACCACAAGCAAGCGCGCACAATTC
This sequence comes from Nannochloropsis salina CCMP1776, assembly GCA_004565275.1. Lineage (NCBI taxonomy): Eukaryota > Eustigmatophyceae > Eustigmatales > Monodopsidaceae > Microchloropsis > Microchloropsis salina. The sequence goes on from SDOX01000091.1 coordinate 58,476, forward strand.
ATTCCTCTGCAAGAAGGTCGTACCTGGAAAAGTGACCATAGCTGGCAACGACCACTGGTACAATTTTGGGTGGCGTGAAAGGCTTTTAAAGGAATGAAATTTCTTAATACGAGGGAAGCTGGCAATGAAAGATAAACAGAATAGTGAACAGAATCATGAACAGAATTGCGGAGCTTGAAATGAAGTTTATGCGTAGAGATGAGGAGCACAATGGACGGTTAACAAGATTGGGAAAGTAAAATGACGAGATTGTAGAGACTTTTTTGTCAACTTAGATGACGACATAGAGTTCTTCCCCTCGCATAACCTATGAAATGTACTGGCGGAGGCCAGGCCGCAGGACTAGAACAGCAAATGGGACAGACAGTACGAGGGCCCAAGCGCAGAGTACCACTCGTCTGTTCTTAGTCCACAAGATCACATCGAGTCGAGAGAAAAAGTAAATTGTACGAAGGAAAGTAGCACTCACACTTGTTGGATGAGCTACAATTACAAGGCATTTAAAGGAATGAAATTTCTTGATACAAGGGAAGCTGGCAATGAAAGAGAAACAGAAACATGAACAGAATTGTACGAAGCTTGAAATGATGGTTATGCGTAGAGATGAGGAGCACAATGGACGGTCAATAAGATTGGGAAACTAAAAAGACGAGATTGTAAAAAGAGACTCACAAACTGACCTCATGGACGGCGGGAGAAATTCGACAATGATGACAGTATACTCTTTATGTCGATGCGAACCATAAGCAACAAAGTAACTTAAACAAAAGTAGAACAATAACCATCAAAGATTATCGATATTGACATGCGTTTCTTTGTATTTATTCAAGGAAAAAACTAGGAAGCGCTCATTCTTTCCAATCAGTATCTCAAGATATTCGAGGAACCACTTTTCTTAGAAACCCCCTCTTATTCGGCGCTTAACAACGCTTGCAGCATCTAACACCGATTTCATATTATCATGAAGGATAAATAAGGAAAAATGGCGCTTGTTGCTGCACAGGACGTCGTCCTAAGCTCTTTTAAGTGGCTTCCAAACATAGACAGGAGCCGAAAAACAGCGAATCTTCAAGTCAATCAAGTTGAGGTATTGTAGACGTCGTGCTGGTCAACTATCGATGGCGAATATTCCTTCGTCGATGCCACTTTCACATGCCAAATTCATTCATGTGAGGAAGGAAAATGTTACCGGATGTTGCCGTCAAAGTATATTAGGTTTTTCCTGGACATAATATGAGGTTCAGGAGGAAGGTTGATGGAGTCTTTTCATTTGTTTAGGTCAGTAGAGTATCTTTCGAATATGATTGAGAAGCGTCGCTGGTCCACAAGAATGTAGGGGACTCCCGTGGTACCAATCTATTGGGCTTCCTTGGCCAAGCAAGGCGCTTTATAGGCGCTATTGTTTTGCTTTTTGATGTGTACCTGCTTTTGAGACCTATCACACCCATCTGAAGAGATGACGTTCTTTCATCCATGCTTTAAACGCTCAATATATTTTCATATTTCAATACCGGGCTGATAAAGATTCACTCACGTTCCTTTGTAGGTCACGACCCGAAGATTTTGTAGTTACTAGTCGAGCTTCTCGAAAGTCAGAAACACAACGATGGTATTTAAAATGTCTGAAGATGCAGTGTCGGCTCTGGTATATCATTACAAGAATGATAATCTGAACTGGCCGATGATTATTTACCTGTCCCTGACACACTTGGCTGCATGCGTGGGGCTTGTGTCAATTTTTTCGTGCAAGTGGCAAACCCTTTTGGAGGCTTTCACCTTATGGCCCGTCACATGCCTGGGTATCACAGCTGGCGCCCATCGTCTCTGGACGCATCGATCCTACACCGCTTCTCTATCCTATCGCTTCGTCCTCATGATTTTTAATTCTATCGCAAACCAAGGCAGCATTTATCATTGGGCCAGAGATCACCGCGTTCATCACAAGCATTCTGAGACGGATGCGGATCCCCACAATGCCGCTCGTGGCTTCTTTTTCGCACACATAGGATGGTTGTTTTTGAAAAAGCACCCTAAGGTTTTGGAAAGTGGCAAGCAGCTAGACCTTTCGGATCTGACTGCTGACCCCATTGTTCGTCTCCAGCGTTCCAGTGACCCGTGGTTTGCGCAGTTTATGTGTTTTTTTTTCCCGGCCTTACTAGCTAAGTATATGTGGGGAGAGGCTTTTTGGAATGCATTCTGGGTTAGTGGGGCCCTCAGGTATTGCCTAGTCCTTCATATTACGTGGTTGGTGAACTCCGCCGCTCACTTATACGGCGATCGTCCATATGATCCTACCATCTGGCCTGCTGAAAATCCTGTCGTATCGGCTTTGGCCATCGGAGAGGGATGGCATAACTGGCACCATCGTTACCCTTACGATTACGCAGCCTCTGAGTTCGGCATCTCCGAGCAATTCAACCCTACCAAGGCTTTTATCGACTTCTTCGCCGCCTTGGGTATGGTATCAAATCGGAAGCGTGCAACTGGAGCCTGGGCAAAGCTTAAGGAACTACGCGAAAGGAAGGAATTTAATGGCATGGAAAATAGCCATTTCTTGGCTAAAAGCATTGCTAAAATCCACACACCTGGATCGGAGCATAGCATGCATCGCAACATATCTGATTGACTGATGAGACAACTCGCTCGAGGAAAGATTTGCCACCTGTTTTGTACAGGATTTCAACGAAGCTGTTGGTTTATTTTGTGTGACAGTACATAAAGTTTATTTATTCATCTCCCGTAGAATAGCAATGCTCTGATGAGAAATGTCAGTGCCTCCGTGCGGATCCATGAAGAATCTAGTATATTTATGAATCATTCAAACATATTTTGCGACGTATGTACGCTTCAGAGAAGCCTACCGCCTCCGTGTTGAAAGTGGCGGACTTTATCTTAGCTTTGACGTTCTAATCATGATTTCTCCGTGACGGAGGCTCCGTAAGTCGACGGGCGTACTGGTAGAGGGAGATAAAAACTACTTGGATGGGATTTTTTTTAAATTACCGGTTTCCCGGAGCTCACGCACTACCAGAGGAAACTTGGTCACAAAAAGAGAAAGCCACGCGCTGAAGTACTATAACACGCAGTGCAACCCGCCCTCCACCCCCATGAATGTCAATGAATCAGCACTTCCCTGATACATGGGGGGCGGCAAAAATCATATCGCAGTTACACCTGCATGAATGAATAAAGATTAGAGATTGATACAACGACAGAGGTTGCCGATTTCTTGGAAGGTCATAGTTGCGTTCTGTCGATCTCTGCATTTGTCCGTTATCAAGGAAACCGACGACGCGTAGAGCTCGGCATGTGCTAGCTGCAGCACTTCTTTTTATAATATTATTCCCTGAAGAAATAAATCTTCAAACCACATTTCCGCCACACATTTACGTTCATGTACAGATGAGACAAATGTTTGAGGTGCATAGTAGGCGTGCTTCGCACCCGAACCCTCCGATCTCCACCAAAAAGGCTAATAGCTCTTCAATTCCTTTGCATTTTACAAAAACACTGGTCTTTAAGCCTCGAGTCCAGTCATAGGCGAGCTATATCTACGCCAAATTATGGCGCCTCCTAGTCCCTCGCCTCGCGTACCTCGTCCTCCCCTCCTCCCATCCCCATTAAGATACGACACACTGTCTCCTACTCTTCTTAAGCAGGCTCCACAGGCGGTCTTTTCTACCAAGAACACTTGACAGTATCCTTGAACCGGACTTGACCATCCCAATTATCGAGATTGGTCAACTGTTGGAACGTGATCTCCATCTACCTTCCTGTCATCCTCTAGGTGCTCGTTGCCATCCTTGTAGCCCAGTTGTTCATCGACGTGTCTGACCATCGGAGTGACATCAAAGTGGCATTCTTCCCTTTAATATGTCGGGCATGGGGGGCTCGGTGGGCCTGTTCTCGATTGAGGTGGCCAAATTCATAGTAGCTCCCATTCTGGTCGCTTTTTGGAACCATGTTTCGGGCCGCAAACCTTTCAAAAGTTCGAATGATAGGCGCACTTTATCCTCCCCTTCCTCGTTGTCTTGCTCCCCCCCCTCCCTCTCGGTTCCAAGCCTTCGCTACCAGGAAAACATCTCACTTCCGCCTCGTCCTCTTTTTTTCTGGCCTGCCTTTCACTTCTCCCCCCCTCCATGCCTGATGCATCGTCGGCGACCATCGCCTTCCATTTGTCTCTCCTGTCGCACACACGCATGTAACCTCCTGGGCGGAGGCCTGTTACCGAGAGCAGGTAGTGACGATGGTCCGCAGGAGTCGTGACGAAGACATGCGTTATCAGGATAGCGTCTGGGAGTTTAGACAACTAGAGCACTGTAATGGTAAGAAGAGGAAAAACGATGGCTGGAGGTCTGAACCTAGGTGGCGTGACACAAGGCGGTTTGATTCAGGAAGCAGTCCGCGTGTACGCGACCCTGAAACTTCTTTGTCGTACACTACCTGAATATTTCGAATGATATTTCTCAAAATCATTCTTTCCTAGAGGGCTGTAACTTTTGCCTATTCGAGGCATTACAAGAAATCAGTACTGCCAAAACGAGCATGTATGGGATGGAATTAGTACATGTCGACGGACAGAAGAAAAGGGAGAGGCGTCAAAGCCATGGAATGTACGCTCTCAAATACGAAGGCTCTGCCAATTTATGGCCATGCCATACATGGGAAGGAGGAGGACGACCAAAGAGGAAGTCAAGCAGCAGACCGGAGGCCGAGGAGAGGAGGTTACAGGCGGCGAGATGCGAGGTATACTAAAAAGCCTCCATGTAGGACGGCACACAGGAGGCCGTAGGGGACGTGGCATAGAATTTTTCCGGTCTGTTCTGGAGGATCGATGCAAAAGAAAGGAGTATACATTTAAAGATGCAAAGTCGGTGCGAAAAGGAGGTTTTGCGTTCCATACAAGGGGAACCTCCTCCCGCTACACTTTTGTGTCGCTTCATGCATTGATCACGCATTTGACCGACTTAAACAATGTAACAAGATATGACTTCGAAAAAGTTTGTCAGGTCCATATCATGGTACCAGAACTTTGTCAACGCATATCATCGAAAACGCTCTTGGCTCCTTTTTGTGAAGTTTCAACGACACAAGCTTGCGTGATGTCTGCAAACTGCTTTTCTCTCAAAACTCGCCGACTGTGCTCCTCTATGCTTATGCGCATGAATAGCAGAAGGGTTTTTGCTGCTTCTTTGGCTACCTGCATCGCCTCGAAGAGCCAAGAAGGCATCACCATTATCATGCCTTGACAGAACAGCACGTTTTGATCTACACTACCAATGCCCCTTTGAAGGTAGCTGTACTTCCGAGCTCTTCCTCGTTGATCGAATTGGGCAAAAGATATGTGATGCTGCTGGAAGAGGGTATTTAAAAAAATAAAGAGGAAAAAACTATAAAAGAGCTTTGGTAGAGGGGATATCCGAGAGACTACGGCAATGGAAACAGTCAGAGGCACGCATTTCATGTCGATGCCGTTGTCACTTATTGCGAAGCTTGAAGTACTCATCAAGCACGCCATGAGGCCCCCATAGCTCTCGCAAACAAAGCAAATAACATGCTCCGCAAAAGCCATTGTAAACAAAAAGCAGTCGTGAACAGGGATTTTACAGCGCCCTCCTTTTCCTTTTCACTCGATGTAGCTAAAGCGTCGTGTGGGTGAACGGCACTTCCACGGATATTCCTTTTACTCGTTCTGGTCTCTTTGGTGGTGTTATCGCTGCCTTTCTCCCCGAGCAATTGTGGATCGAGGACTCGGCGCTAATCCTTTTGGGTTTTCTTCAAAGTTGAGACACTCATTCGCGACGTTCTCAATCAAGCCTGTCGACTAGTATCCTCTACGATTTTGATCTCATTTGAACAGCCCCCTTACGACAAGGCACCCCATACGCAGTCAGTCATTTATCTGTGGTTGTAAGTATTTTCTATTTCCTTTCAAATAAAAAATACCATGTTACTCATACCACCCTGGGTAATGAGTATGCGGCATCTGCATATCTCCGCGATATCTTACAGAGAAGTTGTCCAGCATCTTTGTTCCCACTTGCGAAAATAAGAGGGCTATGACTTATGCTGTGCTACAGAGGAATATACACATGCGTATGACGCTAAGCTCTGAAGATGCTGTTGGGCTCAAGACTCCTCTGGTCAAAGTTTAAGAAGTGAGGGCAAGAATGTTGAAAATTCGAGAAATCGGACGGCGGCAAAAGCTACCACTCGATTACTTTTTTGATATTTCTCGCGACTTCCTACATCTTTTCCTAAAGAATTGACCAACCACATATAATGTGATGTTTGTGGGACTGGGATATTGCAGATTTTCAGATGCTTCATTGCCTTTTTTTCCGGTGAGCCCCCACGTTCCATGCTCTTGCCCGATATGTCCCGAGAAGAGGTTCTGAGAGAGCATTTTCGGCATGACAGGTTCTTTGTTCAGAAGTTATGCATCCTTGTTGATCATTCGAGGGACCAAAAAGCTTCAATAGCCTAAGAAATTGGTATCGCAGTAATAGGAGTCTAGGTGAAGTGCAACTGCCTCGACGTGCTCGTAATGACTGCCCCTGAAGTAATATGGGATTCAATGATGGGATTCAACACCTTAAAGATGCGACTCATACCTTCGTGGTGCGAATCTACACTTGAAATGAGTAGCTTTTACTACAATGGCTGTAGTAAACGCCAATTCGTCATTCTATTTTTCGAATTTGGCAGAAAATAATTCTCATTAATTAAACCCTTTATCACTTGTCGCACTACTACCCAATTTATCTGCTTGTCGATGGTTTTATAGTCCCCTATCATAATTAAGTGAAAGACTCCTTCAAAGACTTTCATATCTTTCTGCTTACAAGACATGCCAATGACATGCTTTAAGCGTAGAGAGCGCGGAATGTCGAGCTATTTATCTAACTTGCTCTAAAACTCTTTCCAGTCTTCGTTCTATACCAGAGAGCCTCACCTTCAGTCAGCAACATTAAGACTAAGCCTTTTGATTTTGCTAATGCATCTTGTCTTAGGGAGTCTGTATCTTCTTTTTTTGACGTTTGCCAGCATTCCAAAGGCGTCTGGCCAACATTGCCCGCAATTTTCGCTGAGGGCCAAGGTGCATCCAAAGAGCAAGCGCGGTATCTTGGCTGGGAAACGTAATGTCAAGGTATCTGTCAAACTTCGCAGCATCAATCCTGTGGCTGACGTGGAAGTTAAGCTAACACTACCCGACGGATTGACTTTGAAGCGGACAGCGACTCGCCCGTCGTCCAAACCTCACAAACGGCCCGAGATTGTAAAAAATTTCGACATGACGACGGCCATCCACTGGCGAGGAGTTAATCTCACCAAACATCGAAAGTAACGCTTTCTGGCCAAGGCTAGTGTTAATACATGTGCCCCTGCAATGCTAGCAGTCGACGCTGTGGCGTACCTTGTCAACACGACTGATGCCTACTGTCTGACACCATTATCAACCCCAGCAGAAATTTGGGTGCGACACCTAAAATCGAAAAAGAGAACTGTATGCGCGCCACATTTAGTCCCAATTATTGTTCCCACGCAACCCGCGACTACGGCGGCTCCAAGCACCATTTCTGCTATCATACCTCCGATCACATGGCCTACAGCGACTCCTGCCATGTTGCCTACCATACCTCTTACCACAGAGCCTACAGTGACTCCTACATTATTGCCAACACCGGCGACTATTACCCGAAGTACCATACCTCCTAGCGCTGAGCCTACCATATCTCCTACTGCAGCGTCTACCATAGCTCCTACAATAATGTCTACAGCGACATCTACCGTATTGCCTAGCATACCTCCTACCGCAGTGCCTACAGCGACTTCTACCCCACCGCCTATTATGACTCCTACCGCAGTACCTACGGTAACTTCTACCGCCTCGCCTACCATATCTCCTACCGCAGTATCTACAGTAACTCCTTCTACAGTGCCTACAGCGCCTCCTACGATATTGCCAACATCGGCATCTACCGCAGTGCCTGGCATAGCTCCCACTACAACTCCTACAGCGCCTCCTACGATATTGCCAACATCGGTATCTACCGCAGTGCCTGGCATAGCTGCAGTACCTATACTGGATCCCCAACCAGCATCCCCCATAATTCCTCAAGCAGAACCCCCTACGCAGCAGGAAGCGCCTATTACAACAGTGCCTACAGCGCCTCCTACGATATTGCCAACATCGGCATCTACCGCAGTGCCTAGCATAGCTCCCACTACAACTCCTACAGCGCCTCCTACGATATTGTCAACATCGGCATCTACCGCAGTGCCTAGCATACCTCCTACCACATTTTCTACCATACCTCCCACCACCGTGACTACAGCAACTTCTCCCGCCTCGCTTAGCATATCCCCTACCGCAGTACCTATACTGGATCCCCAACCAGCATCCCCCATAATTCCTCAAGCAGAATCCCCTACGCAGCAGGAAGCGCCTATTACAACAGTGCCTACAGCGCCTCCTACGATATTGCCAACATCGGCATCTACCGCAGTGCCTAGCATAGCTCCCACTACAACTCCTACAGCGCCTCCTACGATATTGCCAACATCGGCATCTACCGCAGTGCCTAGCATAGCTCCTACCACACTGTCTACTGTGATTCCTACCACGCTGCCTTCCATAGCTTCCACCACAGAGCCCACAGCATCAGTGCCTCTTGTGACTCCTACCACCCTGCCTAGCATACCTCCTACCATCTTGTTTACAGCAACTTCTACTGCCTCGCCTACTACATATCCTACCGCAATACCTACAGTGACCCCGATTACAGGAGCTGTAGGGACTCCTACGACAGTACCTACCACATTGCCTACTGTAACTCCTACCACGCTGTCTATCGTACCTCCTACTACAGTGTCTTCAGCGGCTTCCATCGTATTGCCGACATTAGCTCCCACCACACTACCTATATTGAGTCCCAAAACAGCATCCCCCATAACCCCTCGAGCAGAACCCCCTACGCAGCTGGAAGCGCCTATTACAGCTTCTTCATCGGCACCGTCAGCCTTCCCTACCCCTACTCTCAACTCATCGCCTGCATTCTTGCCTGAGACGGAGCTCTCTATGGGACCTACCCTGATCCCCACTGCAAGGCCTTTTGCAGCTCCAACTGCTGTGTCAACAGACTTCCCAACGGTAATGCCACTTGTGCAAGAGTGCATACAGCAGCTTCCACCTATGTGTGTAGCGGTGCTACAACAGCAATGTAACCTGTAATATTGACGCATCGCCTATCGAACCGTAATGACAATCTATGCCAGATCTCGGGCGCACGAGCATAGCTTTTCCGCTCCCTTGTTATATTGAGCATTTCGGGAGCTTCTTTGAGCTGATTCGTCGGTAATGCTTCAGAGCCTAGGTTTTTATCGCTTGAAGGTAATAATGACGACATGTTTTACTTCTCCGGGACGCTTCAAAGTAGGTCTAAAGTGAAAACAAATGGCATGGCGAATAAATGGCCAACGTTTCTTCGGCATATTGCGGTGGTGGAGGGACGCAAATCAAACTTCGCATTATCGAAGAACAACACAACTTTGCTCGAGAGAAAAAACGATGTTTGTCATACAGACTCAATGTAAGAAAGTTCTTTAATTTTGCCGAGAGCTGCTCCCGCTCGGTCTTGAACCACTCACAATATTATGTAATTCATACTGTAAGTGCTATCGTCCCTAATGTAATTGACAATACATACAATATCATATGCCCTCCTAGATCAACCTGTACTCTTCCAAATTGTCAAATTGCTTGCCGCTATCGTGGTCCGTGTGCCTACTGCTCGTCAATTTGCGGCCAAAGCACAATTACTAGGCCCCCAGCGCATGCACACATTTTGACTTCGATCTTCAATGGCTGGTTGCTTCTACGATGGCTTTGACACGGGGATATCTGTGACTGTGGAGAGCCTCCAGACCGTGCAACGCACCGTGTGGATTACCTCTCCAAAGACAAAGCACTTCGCAATGGCCGCATGGAACAAACATCTGTCCAACACGTTAGACAACTCCCACAGATGTCGTAAGATCGACGGCCTCGTATGCCCCTGCATCGTGTCTGATTGCAATATCTCCTGAAATGGCCTGTGGGCAAGCACCATACAACCTTTTGCATCATCGTAGAGCAGCAACATGGCATCCGGTGCGAGCCAAGGCGCCGTATCTCCGTGCCCGGCTTGTTGGGAACTTCAGCGAGCTGCAGGCGACACCTGAGAGTCGATTTTCGGGGCCCGGTTTCTTTCCCGTAATTCGGCAGTACGCCCTAAGCCGTCATCATCTTTTTATTTGCTTTTTTTATTTTCCTTCCGTGTGTCCATCGGTCGAGGGGTCATCCGACATATTGCCAACAATAATCGCCAACAAAGATCCCTTGTCGTGGCCATTGGGAATGACGTACCCCCCCTCGGCACCATGCTGCATCGTATGGCATTAACAGCATCTTCTTACTGGGCATGATCACGGAACCATGATGGTTTGTAGATTGAGAAGGAACTTTTTTATTAAGAGCCCGAATATCTCTGCATGGGACTGACTCGTAGCGTGGCCCATAGACGTTGGAGCAATTTGCTCCCGGCATAGGCCCGCAGGCATCGACATAGGATGTCGCGGTGGCCATAAACGGAGCAAAGGAGGACAGGGACGGTGAAGATGCGTCCTCACCTCCATACGCTTTTGGTGACTTTGGGTTAGTATGTTTGTCTGAATCTCTGTGACTCGTCTGAATCTCTTGGTGTGCTCAGCGAAAGCGTGTTGTGCGTGGACAGGCACGGCAATCTTAGGGGACGTCGCGCCATTTCGCGGTCAAATACAGGAGAAGGTGCTCACTGCGATATCGGCCACGACTAGAAATGGCCCTTCAAAAAGTCATAAAGAATGTTATACTCCCTTTCCTCCTCTCCTTCCTCTTCTACCTCCGAGGCTACTCTCCTCCCCGCAGGACTCCGTGCAATCGCTTTGCACCCAAGAAGCAAGCTCGGTTCTCTCGTTCGTGACAAAGCCAGCTTTTTCTTGCAAGCTGTCCATCGCTGAGCGTCTGAACTAGGGATCATGAATTTGAATTAAGGAGGTCGCTTTTGACCAATAACCCTTTCGAGTACTTTACTCTTGCGCTATAAAAATGACCTGGACATTTGGAAAAGATGGAGGGAAATTAGTGAGGAAATCGTCTTGGCAAATGTATGGCCATTCAATGGTCAATTTTGCCCTAAAAATATGCATTTAGGCGCAACGTATCGAACGGAGCGCTTGCTCCCTGTCGAGACATGCTGACAACAATATAGTAGCTATAATCATAGGAAGGGGAAAAGTCGGTGATATCAATACACAAACGGGATGAAAAGATGAAAGATGCTAACAAACTTGATTATGTTTGAGTCATGTGAGCCCGTCACATATGATAAATGTCTTAAGGGTTATTATTCATGATTATAATATCAAGCAAACTGAAAATAAAGAGAACACGGAGCGAGCACATTTCTAAGCTCACTCCCATATTTGAGTACTTAATTCTCTGTGTTCTGTCAGAATGTTTCTCGAATCGACGAACCACAAGCAAGCGCGCACAATTCATTCCTCTGCAAGAAGGTCGTACCTGGAAAAGTGACCTGGCTGGCGAGGAAAGTTTGTGTCTGGTCCGGTTGACGGTACCAGCAACAGCCGTCAATTGGCCAATTAAGTATAATATGTAAGAGAATGACGAAGCTTCGGCTTCAGAAAATGATACATAAAATAATAAGTAAGGTCTTGGGCAGCTTATAACTCAGGAGATTCTTACTCTTTTCAGAATGTGGATACGACTTCCTCCTCGATGTCCCGTGCATCATCGGTATGCGTCAAAACCAAGAACCAGAGCGCGTAAGAATGAGTTCTGCAGTTGTGTTAAATTGACTCTTTACTTCTCTCTGTACTCTTCCCTTTCGAAATGGAATGCCTAAGCATTTCGTATCAAAACCTGTGTCACAATCTAAGCCTCCCACTCCATCCTGTTCGTGGTCAGCCCATTAGCGCTTTTCAAATCGACGCCACTTTAAAGCAGACATAAATAAAAGGTTGCAAGCAAAAATAAATACGATTACTGTCCCCAGATTCCGCCATCGATGTGCGAAAGAAAAATGGAGACCTTCTTGATAATGGTCGCTGTCCCCAAAGAGCCCCTGAATTGCCTTCCATTTGGTCGTTTTCTCAAACGATCGCGTGTCCGAGTTGAAAATGTCGACTGTCGCTTGTGATTCTTTGCCTCCTGGCTCCTCCCACCACTGCGTCATCACTATGCCTTCGAAGACTTTGTTCAAGGGACACAAGATCCACAATGGTAGCCATCCTTGCGGAATGTCGCCGGGCATGAAGGTCATTCCACTCATGATTGAGAAAACAGGTGCGACGGTATTGTAGACCATTTTAGCCGACTGTGTGCTAGGAGATAGAGCCGCAACGGCTTGTCCAAAAGCGGTGGCAAATAGCATGTAAAGATACAGGAAGGCCCAGAACCAGAGGACCCTCCAGGTGCTGAGAGCGAAGCCACAAGGAAAGTAGAGGAGGAGCAGAAAGAGAAGGGATTGAACGAAGACGTAGGGCATTTCCACCAGTAGCCACGACAAGGCATAAGCGCCAACACTGTAGGATCCCGCAAAACGCTCCCGATAAAATGCAGGACGTTCTTGAAACATGAGTTCAAAAACAGCCGTGCTGTTGATTACAGCTGTGAAGGTCAAACCAATAAATATCAAACCCAGATAGCCCATCAGGTCCGAAATCGTCTCTTGAGGTTGTCCGTGATATATACCACTCAACATGATGGCCATAGCCGCTGTACCACCGATACGGACCCATTGGTATGAAGGAAGGCGCCAAAAGGTTAGCCAAGCCCGACGGCTACAGACATGAAGCTGTATGAGGAAGGGAATAGGGCGCAGAGGCGGGAAAGAGGAAGACAAGCCACATTTGTCGCAGGAACTGATGTAACACATCAAAACGTTTAAGGCGCGATAAACGCTGCTGCATTTTTTGCAGCTGGTCCTGGTGAGGGTTCGAGATGGCACCAAAATCGCTTGACATATTTCCTGTATTTCCTGTGACGTCTTCCTTTTCAAGTCGCTGGTGGTGTAGAGTGCTGTATAATCAATCGGGATCCCTTCCGAGTTGCATGCATTCAATACATTCTCTTCCTTTGGGACTGCTAAGCCAAACATCATATCTGCCTGCACGCAAGTCAGTACCCATGATGCGGGGTTTTCTCCTTCCTTTCCTCTAAAGGTATGATGCCAGGCAGCTTCTCGAAGTAAGCAACCACTCCATTTTCTCCCCTTGTCGGGCCGACGTATACCACATTTCCCCCTTTACCCAGCATAAGTAAAGAATCAAATAACTCAAAAACCTCTTTGCTTGGTTGATGTATAGAGGCGATGACCGTCATACCGCCTTGCCATCCTCCTTCTCGTCCTCCTACTCGACCTCGCGCCAGTTCTCGAAGCATCTGAATGACCACAAGAGAGTGATCAGAGTCGAGAAAAGTGGTCGGCTCATCGAGGAAGAGGAGAGAAGGAAAGGCAACCACTTCTGTGGCGATAGAAACGCGTTTCATCTCCTACAGGAATGAACGAGGAGAACAAGTGGACGAATAATGAGAGTGAGAAATCGAAGCGGTGAGAAAAATGATAAGCGAATAGACAATAATAATGCTTTCAAAATACATAAAAAGATAGGCCCCAAAAACAGAAGAAGACATGGACAATTATTAATTAGAATAGAAATAAGATGAGACTACTGGATAAAATGAGACAAACCTCAAAGGAAAGCCCAGCGCTAGGCGGGCCCACGATACTGTCCTTGACGCGCTCAAGTCGAAGAAGTTTCAATACGGCGTCGACAAAGGTCGAGTAGAGGGCAGGGGAGAGCGTGGGACAGGCTCGGGGTAGACGGAGAGCGACGGAGAAGCAGAGGATTTCATGGGGGGTCATGTGAGGGGAGTGTACGTCTGAGGAGTTCTGATCGACGTAGGCCGTGAGGACAGGACGAAGAGCTGAAGGAAGAACAAGGCCGTTGTGAAGGATCGAGCCGGAAATTTTCCCGTGGCCCGTCTTTCGTCCAGCCAACACATCCAATAGGGTAGTTTTTCCCGCCCCGGAGGGTCCCATCAACGCCATCATTGTGCCCGGACGTACGTGGCCGCTAACATCCGTCAGAAGTGTGACCCGATCTTTCCCTGTCCGAAACGACCTTCGACTTTGATCATGTTCCTTTCCAGCTGCCGTAGTCATACCATGTTGTATTTCCTCCTTTTTGTCCTCCATCCGCGAGCGCTTATCCCCATTCCTTTCTAGCTCTGCCTTTTGCCAAATCCAACGAGACCTTGATTCGCCATTATTCTCCTTGTCATTATTCCTTTGACGTCGAGGTATCTTTGGGGCAGCGACTTTGTATGACACATTCTCGAAGGTAAGAGTGACCGGAAAAGGCGGGGGAAGAAGGTCAAACAAGGTCTTTTCTTCTTGTATACCTCCGTCTTTTTCCATCTTATGGACAATAGTGACATCGGCATCAGCGCAAATTTGGTCGGCATTCGAAACAGAAGAGGTACGCTTTAGAAAAGTACAGGGATGAGAGAAAGAATGAAGGGCAGCTGTGTCGCCGCGTACCCTCCGTGTTGCCATGGTAGGGAAGTACGAAGCAATCGCAGGAGGCATAGCAAGCGAGTATTTTGGTGTGCAGGAAGAAGAAGAAGCAGCAGAAGAGGGAGAGGAGAAGAAGAAAGCGGGAAAAGGGTAGAGGGAAGCAGAAAATGATTGCTCGGCTTTCCTCTCTAGCTTGGAAAGACTGCCATGACTGTTTATACTACTGATGGTCGTAGCTACAGTCGTTAAATTGTTGCTGCTGCTATTGTGACTGCTGTTAACATTGTCTGTCGTAGTATGGGAACCCATGCAGGCGCCCAAGCTAGGAGGTAAAGCCGGAGGAGAGGAGGGAGCAGCAAAGTCCCACCCTTCTTCAACGTGACACAAGTCAATCTCCTCTTGTGGTACCACTCTTCGTCTGTTTTCCTTCCACGCCTCCATTCTTTGTGTGGTAAGTCGTGCCTCCCTTTCCTCATCGTTTTTCTGTTTCCCCAGCTGTTTCTCCTCGTCTTCTTGGTCCACTCCTGGTAGTATATTAACTGGGTCCTGCCATCGAATGGAACGCATAGCGATCCACGTTAGAAGTACACAGACTCCACATAGCATAACGTTTATCACAGCGCCTTTCCATCGCCAAGTAGGAGAAAGCAAAAGCCCTCGCTGCTGCAGAATAGCATGCCCCACCGTTGATGGAGGGAGGGACTTGGGAATAAGGGGCGAGTATCGGGAACGGCAGAGGAACTCGTTGGTTGCGAGGGCTGTTGTTGGAAGAAAAGGAATACGGGGCATGAAGTCGAATCACATTTAATGGATTTTGGCAAGAGAAAAAGACCGGGAAAAAGACATGGGGAGGACAGAGGTAAAAAGGGTGAAAGAGAGGAGCTCGGCCAACCTTGGTAGCAGTAGAAGATTGGATCGATCCACATGATCCAAGCAAAGCTATGCGGCATGGCGGTGCGGGGAATGATGAAACCAGAAAAAAGAAGAAAACTAAAGACAAAGATTCCCGCCATCGCCCCGACCACTGTAAGGGAAGGACACAAGAAAGCTGTGCCTCGGAAAAAAGCCATCATGGCCCAACCAATCGCCATCAGATTGAGAAGGAAAATTCCAAAATGCTCGCTGCTTTCCCATATATCTTGCCCTCCTCCTTCTCTACCTCCGGCTCCCTCATAAAAGCCGGTGCAAAAGTAGACGAATGACCCGAAAAGGAGCGAATCTATCACCACGAGAGGAAAGCCGACCAACGTCGAGGCAAGAAGTGCGGGAAAACATGTGAAGAACCCAGCCTCGCGCTGCTTGTAAAAAAGTGGGCGGGCGTTGAAGTAAGAAGGAAGGGCGGCTGTTGATTGGAAGGCAATCGTCAAAATAGTTTGGTAAAGAGCGCCGAAGATTGTAGAGGGGAAAGCATTCATGCCGATTTGAAAGTAGAGAAAACCGGTAATAACCCCGAGTACGATGGACCGGAGAAGGCGGGTGCAGAGAAGAGCAGTATCGCGACAGGTAAGAAGGGCGTCTCGATGGAGGAGAAGGAGGAAAGAAGAGAAGGAGCCGCAAATGGAAAAGGGGCACCGCTCATGCTTTGTCCAGGAAGACAAGATATGGGAAGAAGGAGTAGGAAGAGGGGAAGAGGACGAGAGGGACATAGCGAGCGCGCGGCCGTAAGAAGACGTGAGGAAGGCAGATACAAATTCATCGGTGCTGGTGGGAGAAAGAGGTTGAAGTGCAGGGACCGTCGTTGAGAGGAGTTGAGAGCTGGGTGACGACGCTCTATGTCTCGATTTGATACTTTTATTGTCTTGTGTTGATGGGATCGTCAGGCAGGCAATCACGAAATCTGTTGCCCCTACATCTTCCTGCCTGGAAAAGCACAGGTCGAATTCGAAATAATTTGATACGGCCGTTGCGGCTCCTTGGAATACCAGTCGTCCTTCTCGGAGAACAAGCACCTGGTCGAAGAGAGGGAGCAGCTCGGGTGCGGGTTGAAGAAGAGAGATGACAGACGTGGTATGGAAGTTCTTCGACCAAGCACGAAGGGTTTTCAGAATGTCCAGAATGGAGGCCGAGTCCAAGCCGTTAGAGATCTGCGAATCATTGAGACAGAGATGTATATTTCAATGAGAACTCGAAGTGAAGATTGTGCACGGGGTCCTTTTTTGTGTATCTGCTTGCAACTACGTCTATGTAAATCTCGCGAAAACACTTTGCACACGCAGCGCCACGATCCCTGTCTCTCTTCTCTCCCTTGTTTACCTCATCAAAACATGTAACGGCATAGTCGCCCATAAGCGCCTCTCCCAAGCTCACACGTCGACGTTCCCCGCCACTTATACCTCGACTGGAGACGTCCCCTACTCGTGTATGCTGACAAGAATTCAAATGTAGGAGAGAAAGGATCAAATCTGTGCGATGGTTTGCGAGAGCTCGACGGAGAGACGGTCGAAGGAGATGATGATGAGAAGGCAGATCTCTAGAAGAAGAAGTTGAGGCGGAGGACGGCAAGGGGGCCGGAAGGAGCCGGGACAACAGTGATGAATAAAGGGGGGTAGAAGAGGAGTGGCAGAGCGCTGCGAAATGGGACGACGCCAGGTATGCGGCATTGGGAATAGGAAGAAGGCAAGCGCCTGCGAAGAGGAGGGTTTCTCTTACGGTGAGGAAAGGGGACAAGACATCAGACGCGCCAACGAAACAAGCGAGTGAAGGAAGATGGAAGGGACGTGAAGAAAGCGGAGATAAGGCAGCGACAGAAGCGGATACGTCGTTATAAGTGACTTGGCCGGTGATGCACTGGCTGCGAGGTACGTAAGGACGATGGCCGAAGGAGGTGCTCGAAGAAGATGGAATGATGCGTCCAGCAATTACCTTAAAGAGGGAGGAGAAAAGCGCGAAGTTAGAACACAAGGTTTGGAAGGTTTCAGGTGGCAGCACGAAGCATGTTTTCTGTTTCATACACCCTCGCCCTTTGCAAGATTTTTCATTATTTGATAGGAGAGTGACTTTTTTCAAAGCTCATTTCACTCCTTTCTTGCTCTCCCACCTGTAACAGCGAAGTTTTGCCTGCCTTGGCTCCTCCCAGAACCAAATGCATCTCGCTTGGCTCTAGTACAGTCGAGATTTCTTGCAAAGCCGTTACTGTTTGCTTTCCACCACTTTTGCCTCTGGCACCACGCGCCATCCGGTAGAAGCTACTATTGTTGTTACTGATCTTGCGAATAGTCGCGGTTACCTTTCCTCTCGTTGACCGCGTTGTTGTGTCTTCCATTCCGTTCTCTTCGCTGATCCAGCTTTGTGAGCATCTCTTACTCTTCAATCCGCCCATTGTCCACCTCACAAGCCCTTTCATCGGGTCTGCCACACTCTCCCAGACAGTGGGAAAAGCCTTGGTACGAAAACTTCTCGTATACCTCACGGAAATGTGATGTAATTGTACAGTTGTCGGCGTCGTCGAGAGTCCCTCTGGTCCTCCCATACTGGCAGATAAATGCGCGAAATACGCGTTGATATCAAATGAGGGGGACACGGGGGCAGATTCAGAGATCTCAACGCTGTCCTCGCTGCAAAGAGAATTTAAAGACTGCAAGAGGACACGGAAAGGTGTAAGAGGGAAAATGGAACGAGTGGGTTTTGCGGAAGAGAAGAACATCTTGCCAAAAAAGCTTACACTTCCAAATCTTTTCACATTATTGCACGCGACGTTGTTTTCCTCCTCTTCCACCTTGGTAGCTCCGTACATTTTGGGGTATAGTCATTTCTTCCTCTGCCGTCACTTCAGGGCCTGTCCACGGGTCAAGGGGTCCGCCTTCATCCTTAACGTGCCCGACTCCGTCTTCCTCTGAGATGACACTTTCATTCTTTGTGTACTGCCATGGTATCGTTAGATCTTCACGATGGATGCGCGTCATTTGTAAGGAGTGAGATGTGATGGTAACGGCTTCTCGTCAAATCTACCACCCCTGGCTACGAACGTCCCCGTGTAGTCTTGCTGTTTTAATAGGTAGTATAGTATCCTTTGCAAAAAGGATTTGCAGTAAATGATGACGTTAGTGGGTTTTATACCTGACGCCAATCTAGGTTCGATAACCCTTCCCCTACCTTCTTTATCACGATGCGTGCGGCGACACTCAGGAAGCAGCAAAGGAGAGAAACGGAGAAGAAAACTCCTTCTGTGTATGTGTTTGGATAATTGTGTGCCTGAGTGCATGAAAAAGAACTTTCGGTATAACCAAGTCAGACCTAGCAGTAAATTTATCATAATTGCTTTCACTTTGAGACTTCAGATTCATGCATCGATATGAAGAGGCTAGGAAGGTAGAAGAGACCGCGCCGTACGACGTATTATTTACCCAGAAGCGGGGCACATTTTTCTTTTAAGCCTTGTTTGAACATCGAAAGAAGATTGATTGGCTCCAAAATGTCCAAGAGAATATTCGTCTAACTGATTCAACCGCATTGTCGATTCTATCAATATGTGTAGGCACCCGCGAGCTCTCTCTCTGGCTGCATCATCGACGCACATATCGTTGAAGGCACATTACTACCAAGTTCAATCATTCGTCAAATTTTAACAATTAATGAAATTGAAATTATTTTAAGATATCGGAGCACAAAATCACTCAGACAATGCTTTGATATCACTGAAGGAAACTTATTGTGATAAGCATCAACGCGTCCCCAGTTTGCATCAAAAAATATACAAGCTCTCGTTAGGGTTATATTGACCGCTGACTGGGACAAAACATAGCAAGCGGAAAATTACGGCAATGTTTCTGGCTCGATGAAAAAATATGGGAGAAAGAAAGCGTCTTCACCACCCATCAAAGATACGTCTCCGGTCGTGAAGGGATCAAAGGTTTTGAATATTCGCTCTTTTTCGGGACTCATCTTCAACGTATCCCAAACCTGACCGGGATAATAGTATTCCTGAAATCTGAGGTACGCGCCCGTTCTAGCCCTTGCAGAGCAGCTTGATAGTAACATAAACGACAATAATAATTCATGACGCATTTTTCGTGAACCTTTCGAAGAACCATGCCACTGGACGCATTCTGTTCCAAACCCTTCACGTGAGATCCCCTTTTTATAATAAACCATTGCAGGCGTATAAGAATCTCATCCTTCCATATCTATCCCATCCTCCGTATTTTCTTGCTGTCCCCATTTTGGCTCTACCTGCTTTATTTCTGTCCTATGTTCGACGGCTCGTGGGGCATAGCTCCTGCTTGTACTTTGTCTCGGGTCGCGGAAAGTTCTCGATGGTAATCCGGTAGACGAGAAACAGAGGTGAAGACAAAGCAGCAAAGCGTGCAAGTTTTCAAAATTTTGCAGTAGTGGATAGCGATTTTATCAAATAAACGTTTTCCTTTATCACTTTTCCATTTCTTGTCCTCAAGTCACCAGGAGCATTGCTAGACCCAAATACAAGTTCGTGAACATATTTCAATTTATAGTCAGGCGTCTGATAGCAGCAAAACCCTTGCGGCAGTTCTAATGAAGGACGTACATGAGGGACTCCTTATGGCTTTTAATAGCATCGATTCTGATTTTGAGGCGAGCTTGCGTTGCTTCCCTATCCAATCATGAAATCCTGCCCATCTACTAAAAATGAGCTTGTTTGTTAAACGACGGAAAATAATGAGTCCTCATCTTTCAAGACAACTGACGAGACCATTGGGTGCTCTGGCACATTCTTGTGTCTTCGACCTAGAACTTCCCTGACTGCCGCCTTATTTCGTTATAGAACATGACATTGATGTCATTCCCATGCTCTCCATGTACACGACGCGTCCTGCTTTCCTTCTTCCGCCTTTTCTTTTTCACTCAAATTTCTTATCCCTGTTCCTGGCATCGCAGCAAATTAGACTCGCCGCTGAATTATTGGGACTCAATTAATAATACTCTTGTGCGAGGCTTGATGGAAGAAGAAAAGTAACAATAATAAGGCCGATAAAAGAAAGAAAAAGCCTTGATATCTATGCGAAACAAAGAGGCATTTGCTGAGGCAGGAGGTAAGTACATGCAGAAATAGAGAATGAAAGTAAAATAAGTGAAAACAAACTTACAAACCATTTCCTTTAAACCTTCAACACGTGAGCGGCGTGTACCCTGTGCATGGCTGTAGCCAGTACTTCACGTCTCGTCTGATTACGCTGGACGAGATTTTTCATGTGTATTTGATATTGTGGAACGAAATGAGGTAGCTCGGGAAGTGAAAGGCAAAACAGGAAAAGGAGACGTGGAACTCGACAGCCAAGACTGTCGAGATGAGCTGAGAGTCATTTTCCATTTTCATGATTACAGTGACTTTTTCATTATTATATCACTGTTCCTCTTCAGTGGTTGAAATCATAACCTCGTCCCATGCCCTCTTATACTAATCCCATCATCTCAAGGCATATTTGAGCGTACACTTGTTGTCCCTATGCTGTCTTTTTTGTTCATATTTGAATTTGCTACCATAGAAAATGCTCTCAATTGCCACATCTTTATAATTCCTTTCACTTCTCAGCAGGAAATGTAAAGTGATTATTTGCGTTACCGGAGATGCTTCTGTGGCTTCTTCAGCTCTAACTTCAGGTACGTGCCAGCTGCTTTTGTTGCTACCGATGCAGCAGCCAATGCTTGCCTAGCTAGCGTCCTTCTTTTATGCTACAGCTTATGTCTCGGAAATATGAGATTGGTATTTTGAATTTATGTGGTGTTCCAATCTTACCGCGAGGGAGTCAAAAGGGGTAATTCAGAAGATGCCACCAAGGACACAGAAGGGCCTGGAGAAGCAGGCAAGTGCGGGATTTTCTGCTGCTGCTGGACACGCTGTGAGGACGAAGCCCCCGAAAGGAGGAAGCAAGGTGGAGCAAAAAGGAGGGAAATATATTTATCGAAGCATCGCGGCATGGCGCGAATGCTTGACGTACAACACAAGATGGCGGAAGAGCCTTTGTCAAACTCGGTGCTAAAGCAGCGGCGTCTTAGTCAGAATCAATTGTCGTTTTGCCTCCGGTAAGGGGCATATTTGGAGGGGATGCCTTCAGAAAAGCGAAGACAGTTGAATTAAGCATTAAGCGGCTGAAGACATCTCGCTTTCGAGACCCTGATGATAAGCGCATTAGCCTCATGCTAATTGAAGTCGATTTTATACAAACTCGTATAGTATGCCAATAGGCCATCAACCAGACATGCACGCTCTTTGCACGTCTTTCCTAACCCTTTGTCCCTGGTCTTTAAGGGGGTTAGCCCGTACTTGCCTGCCCCTGTTCCTTTTTTGAACATTTGTTGCTCATGACGACGGAGGACTTTGGCTTTGCATGTATTTTAGGGTATGGTGATCAGGAAGTGATGACAAACCGATTAAAGCATATCTCTTGTTCAATGAATGGAACCAGTACACTCCTCTCGAAACCTAATCGGCCAACCCGAGATAGAGAAGTCACAAAGCAAGACAATTCTGGTTCAATACACTACTTCCGTCTCAAGCTTGTCAGGCTGCTGCCAATGGGAGAACATGGATGATCTAGTCGAACACGACGCATGTGAGGCTTCTACTTTCGTCATCGGATCGTATTTAGGCGTCGAAAAGCCCAACATGCTGCTTCGTTCAAAATAAAGCGGTGCAACAACACTTCTTATGCTCGTCCGTTAACAATATGGTCAGATTGATTTCTCGGTAATACCACCCATAACGCTTTCTCAGTGGTATGCCTAGGTGATGTCGTTTTGAAGATAGCTTGCAACAGACAGGGGATACCCACTCAGCTGACGAATATTCATTCCATTCGGGTCAATTATCCTTGTGGTGCTAGACTTAGCTATCTCGGGAAAAAAAATGCGGAAGCTTGGAAACAACATTTGAGTAGCAAGCGTCTGCATTTATTAGAATGTGGTCAAGCTTTCAAGATTGTTTTGTGGTTCTCAGTGTATCCTGTTATTGTGGCGTAGATTCCGTCGAACATGACGCATCTCGGGCTTCGACCCTCGCCATCGGCTTAATTCGCTCCCCAGCGGCTGGCCCATTCGAGTCCATGAAGGACATGTCGAAGGAGTAACTCTAGCATGAAGCTTTACTACCATAATTTGCAAAATGATTTGGTGTATTCCTCATCATGCACGATGACCTTAATCGTCTTCGCGTAATTCTTTCCTCCCATTTTCTGTGGGCCGAAAACTAGCACAGCGCACACGACACGGCACGCCATCTTGTAAAAATAATCCTATATTCTCCGTCCTTCACGCATGAATTTGCCACATGAGCCTTCCTCTTCAAAGTTTAAATCATGCAGGAGCTGCTATATGTCTAAGGTAATTCAGAGTCCTGCAATTTCTACTTCAAGTTCTCTTTCGTTTTCTCGGGACCGGCAAATGCCGGGTTGCGAATTTGTTGGATTTTGACCTTTTTTTTTTGTGCTTCATTTTGCACTGACTCAATTGAATAATTAACAGCTTATAATAAAATCAATGGACACCACAGCACAGATGCGATATAAGTCTCCCCTGCAAACGGTAAGGATTGATACTAACGCTAGCATGCTTTTGCCTTACATATTTACGAACGAAATGATATATCGAGGTATAAGAGCGCTTCAAGATGTGCAAAATGTCCAGTACCTACTGACAATGTGCTAGCTTTTGAGAAAAAAACTACATTTGGCACACCTCTTTTGTCAAACAGGGCAACTCAGAAAATTAACGTGCGTGCCATTTGGCTCCGTTTCATAATAACCACAAATTTAAATAGATGCTTCCGACTATGTCTGCCATGCCTGCCACGGATTCACAAAAATACTTTTGTTGCTGGTGAGAAAGGGAAAAGAGGGATGAACGACACCGCCTTTTCAAGAAGGCGCCCTTTGCCTACCTTACTACCCTAAGGAACAAATATCACATCTTGACCAATTTGCAACACAGGGTGTAAATATGATAAGGGTTTGCAGCTGGCAAGAGCAGGCAGCAATACAACTACGGAGGATGTAAGCGAAGACGAGGAAGGGGAACAAATCAAACGCCATGGGATAGAGGTGACAGAAGCAGACAGAAATAGAAAGTCCGCCTGGGGCTTCTTGCTTGAAAGAGCACAATTAAATCTCATGGACTCCGGCAACATCTCCGATGGGACTCGTAAAGATCTCAACAAGCGCGGACATGGCAACATTGAAATCGAAAATGATCCCGATTGCAGCCAAGAAGGTCGGATATTTCTTAGTGCGATTCTAGAGCGTGTGGACAGGCAATGCATGGCCAAAGCAACCTTCCAAGCCTTTAAGATGATGCAAATGCAAAGACCAGCGTGCTATGAAGGAATTAAATGGATGCTTGACTACTGGGGCAAGCTCTCCGACTTGTGTGGGAAGGACCTGACGCTTGGTCTGACAGCCGCTATAGCGGGAGCACTCAATGAGAGAGGTGGGGAGCTGAAACAGAAAGAAACTTCGGAAGTTCGATTCGATCCGCGTTTGGATTTATTAAGCAATAATTACAATGACTCAAAAAATGCTGCCAGTACAGCTCCCTCCAAAATACGATCAAAGCATAAGCAACATCCCGGACTTCTCTCACAAGAACTGGAAGCCATGCAGAAAGATGCTCAGAGACTTCGAACTTCTTCTATCTTCAAAAATCTTGACGATGGAAGGACCAGTCTTATGGTGTTTGAAGTCGATTCTCCAAAGGGCAATGTAGTAGCGGCCTGGAATCAGTCTTATCTGCATATTTTCCCCGACCCATGTTTCCTTCTCTATGAAGGTATAGCTCGTGGTTGCCTCCCTCTCTATCTATTGACGACATTCGTAGCTCATGATGACAGAGAAGCTTGGCTCCGCATGAACTTGCAAGCATGGTCTACATTTAACGCTTTTACCGCGGAAAAATGTCCGAAAGGAAAGTTAGAAGGGACGCGGGAACGGCGTCTACAGTCAGAATTTCTAAAACTTTGCAACCAGGACGGAGATATCTCCTTGTATTGGGTGCGCTTTTCTAAGGTGGAAAAAAACTGTGCCAATTATGAAGGGGATCAAAGGGCCTACATTGTCCTACGCGCTGAGAAGGTACCCTTTTCTCGGCACATCATCGATCAGCCCGAAAAGAAGAAAAACCGTAGCAAAACCAACCTCTTTCGGCAACGTCCCTCCCAAGACCTCTCCGCTACAATCAATGTGGCTGCAGAGTCATCATCATTACTTAATGACGTACCCAAAAAAATGCCGGGGAGTGGTAGCAGTTGTAAATTCACCACGTCGACAAGCAGCTTTCCCGGAATCGCGTCATTAGCCTGCGCTCCCTGCACTCATCTTCCAGTCACATCTTGCGCGGAGGAAGATTCTTTGTGCAGTGAACAGGAGAAGAATGCGGACTGTTACCCCTACCCTATCTCAAATACCTTTGAATCGTCTCTTAGCACTCCATCGAACTCAACAGTACCCTTCGCCTTGCCACTCTGTTCCTTGTCTACCTCCGTCTTCCTCGCTTCCCCGACTTACACTATACCTGCATGTCTTTTCGATATCAAAAACGACTTTCTTAGGAATATACTTTTAGCGGCTCAAAAATATGTCCCCGGTGTGAAACGAAAAGCGTCGAACGAGCTCCAATACTCCAGAGAAGGTTTAACGTCATTAAACTGGCTGCAGCGGAAAAGATCCCATTTGATAACAGCCCCGCTCCTGCCTGATGGAGACATTGTTGAAGATGGCATAGAGGATATGAGCACGATCCAAAAGCCGCAGCAACACACAAGTGAGCTGCAAAGGCTGTCCTCTCGTCGACCTAATTTATTACTGACGTTACCCTCCGATGTCTTCCCTGGCGGATGGGAATTGGAGCAACGAACACCGCCAGCCATTCTGCAACGGCAAAAAATGCAAAGTGTCGAGGAAGAGCACCACCTTCTCCTCAATGAAGCAAAAAGTAGACAACAATTATTTGTTAATTATCTGACACAAGCCATGTCTGTCGAACAGCTACAACAGGAGCAGCTCTTGTATTCTCTGCCAGTAAGTGAACATCGACAGTATGGTTATCAGTCGAATATTAAAAATCAACATGTGTCGTGCCTCTATCAGAACAATTTCCAACAAAATGAGCAGCAGCGAAGTGGTGGCCAGCTTACGCAGGAAAAGTGGTCTCAAATAATGTGGCGTGCGGACTCACATACAATGCGTCTCAACCAGACCCAAAATCCAGCACGGGAAGCAGAAGAACAGCCAAAAACTCATAGACAACATTTGACTGTCTTACCTTCAGAGTCGCAGGAGCATTCTTCATCTGAGTCACAGCTAGGTGCGCTTCAAGACCGAAAGCCAACTAAGCCTTCTCCTTTCAAGAAAAGAGTAGGAAGCGGGCTCTACATGCTAAATGTGGCAGCCGGGATTCAAGAAGGCGAAACAGAAAAGAAATAAAAGAAGAGAACGGTTGTCTTTCTTACCTTTGTCGTTGCAATTTTCATCCGAAAGATCTTGGCCATTGAGAAATAAATTCTTTACTGTGAAGCGCTGCGCTCATCATCCCGAAGATTTTTTCGCGCGTAATTCCTTTGTCCTTATCCTATATGCTGAATTAATTTATCTTGTAATATGTTATGGTAGCACATGCTTTCATTTGCTGTCTTGGTGTAGCTCATTTCTTTTTTCATACATTTTGTAAATGTGTTTACTTTGCGTAATGTAGATGTTTCTGTGGCTACTTTTGCTTCATCTGTAAGCACATGGCAGCTGCTGTTGTGATTATCGACGCACCAGCCACTTAGCCTGCTTATCACTCGTGCTATAGATTATGCTTGGGTAATATGATAGTGGTATTTTGAACTTGGTTTGTAGCTGAAGCATCCCCTTGCGGGGGGAGGAAGACGGGGGACACACACGATGCTGCGAAGAAAATTAGAGGGCTAGAAGAAGCAAGGAACTAGGAGATATCCTGCTACTGCCGGATACGTAGCAAGGACTAGGCGCCCGAAAGGAGAAATTCAGGAGAGCACAAAGCAGGGAAGATTAACGAAGTTACCTTGGGGCACTCATTGATGCGGATTCTGATTTATATGGCCGCCGCAACTATTCCTCATTGAATTGGCACTGGTGCTAAGGAATTTATTATCAGTCACAAGGGAATTAATGACTCATGATATATGCCCGTCCCTTCTTACGTGCATCTACATAATTTGCCTTTTTCCATCAACAGACCACGAGTGCGAAGCAGCCGTGTCAATCATTCTCCGATCGTTGCTCTCTTCAATATCCTCCTCTCCCCGCACATAGGCGCGCTTCCTGCAGGCCCCTCATTTTCTGTAGGTAGAATTTGGATTTCCGTAGGCGTGCTTTCATATTCTGGAGATGTGCTGTATGATAACTGTCAGGTCCCGCCCGTCCCCTGCCTACTAATAGCTCCTCGACGACCCCATAGGAAATTTCACGGCCGCACAACGGTAAAGCAAGGTCTTAGGGTATCGCTTGGAGCATATGTCAATAAATTTTCGTCAACTACTTTCTTCTTTATTTCGTTAAGCCTGTGTCACTTTTTAATGTATCTGCGGTCGAGACAAGACGCCTCTTTTTCTTGGTGTAAGTTTTACCGCTAAAGCTTTGACCGTTCTCAAACTTCTGATTACAGTTGCCTTGTAGATAATAGCTGAGTCTAGCTGCTTCCCACTGCTTGCGTGTGATGTGGAAAGTAAAGGGTACCGCAAGTCATGTAAATGCTACACAATGCCAGTTTTGCCAAATAAAGTCCTCTCATACCCTTTAAAGCCACAAGTGCTGGTAAGAGGAAAGGTGATAGTAATTGACAAAGCCTTCTGTGTGTAGAAGACTTAAGCGTTACACGGAGCGTGGAAGATTGTACCAGCAGGAAGACTCCTATGCATTGAAAAACGGAAGACGCTTGCATATCAAAATTTAATGCCCTATGATATCCAGAACATGAAATGCTTGGCTGTGCCCCTTCATGTGATTCCATTCCAACTTACCTGCACTATAGCTGATTTCTCATTTGCATCAGCCAGCCAAGTCCATTGTTTGATAAGTTTCTCTGGAAATATCATATCCTAACGAAAGGGAGCAATAAGAAGAGTCGTTGAAATCGACGGGAGAAAAATTGCTATTCGTTGACATTGTTAAGCTACATGAGAAAAGACACGATACGAATCGAATGCGAACAGAGACAGGAGTGTAGAAACATCATCGATACTGTTGATAAAAAGTTTCGGCCGTGCGATGGCTTCAAGCAAATGTCCTGGATTCGAGGCCTGTGCAGGGAAAGGGGGAGGTGGCTATTAAAAACCGGCTCTAGAGACCTGCCTAGGGAGAAACTGAACTAAAAGGAACAGGATAGTGAAATGCTTGAACTAAAGCAAAACTCCTTCCGAAACGAGAAAACTCGATTATAATGTGAAATGAACTACCTCCAGATAGTGATTTGCGCTGTCATGATTCGAGAAATAATGAATATCGGCACGGAATCCCCGCAGATGTCGACTTCATTTGAGGCGACGTAGAGTTAGCTTTTGCGGCTTAGAAAGGGCTATATCCTAAGGGAAAAAATGAGCGATAACAAAAGCATTAGGGATGATGAAATGACAAAAGGAGAAGGAGAACAAGGGCTCAATGAGACTGCTATCGGTTGGATGCAACATGGTGTTGATGAATCGACCACCTTTCCCTCCCGCTTTCCGCGCATCCGTTTACCCACCGTTCGTCTATCCCCTTCCTTACCTGTTCCAAATTTCGCAGAAATTTTTTTGGGGTAGCTTGAGTGAGGTAATAGTCCGCAACAAGGTTGATATGATTCATTGAAAGTGTTTCCCAACAAGAAGCGGCAAAGGGAAAACAGGTAAATTGAGTAAATTGACGAGAAGTAATCTTGTGATGCGGATCATTTTCCCGAAGGCCAGTCAAAGGAAACCGAAATTAGGTCCATTGGTTTCCAATTTTCCCCCACAAAAAATCGAGAAATTATTTGAGAGAGTAAGGATAGTACTACCTCCATATCAAAACCCTGGGAAACTAGAACTGCTCCATCGATGCGAGATTCATTCCGTTGTTCTCCCAGATATCTAGGTAAAAAGTATCAAAATTAAAAAAAGTAAGTAGAGTGGTAATTCTTAGGAGAGATGACCCACAAATTTTGGTTTCAAGGTGTCTGTTCTTGAAAAACCACACTCCCCCCTTCCCCATCGGCGTTCCTCATCTTTGTTTCACCTGGCCAATGAGGCACATCCCGCAGAATAACCGACGGCGAAGAGGAAAAAGGAAGGATATCGGGCTTTGACAAAATTAATTATTTCTTTCAAATCCTCTTGGTCGCCGACGGTACTGAAACGAGGGCGTTGAAGCGAAAGACCCCCGTGACCGCGCCTGTACCGAGGAAATGGGGTTAAGTAAAGAGAAAAAGATGTAAAGTAGCGAGCAGTGCAGCGAGCCAAAAAATTTAAGACTTCCGCACACTAAGTGGCATGAAATATTGTCTATACTAACACCAATGTGGTAAAGCTTCCAAGATTGTCCTGTGGTCCATCTTCATTTATATTTATGTTCATATTGTTCGTAAAGTTGAAGACGAGTATGACGCACGAGAGATGAGGCCCGACATCGGCTTAATTCGCTCCCCAGCGGTTGGTCCATCCAAGTCCATGCAGGACATGTCGAAGACGTAACTCTAGCATGAAACTTTGCTACTACCAATTTCAAACGACGTAACATATCCTTCATCATACATAATGACCTAATTTGGACATTAGTTTTTGGCAGGCTACCTCACTTCATTTGTGTTGTTCTAGTTCAGGTGCTTTATGCTTTCTCTACCACACGTATCCCACCCATCATTTTATACCGTCAGACCTCATAATAAGAGCCTCCAAATTTTTTTCGAATCTTTAACTAAGGAACTAAGAGTAAGATTTTTACTGCCACAATAATATCACACCGAATCTAATGTAGGAGGCAAAGGATTGTTTGTCCTGATGTCGAAGATTCGACTTCTTACGCGTGAGCCGCCGAAAAAGGGCGAATATTCAAGCCAAGTGATTGCTGCAGCATGCAAATCACAGAACAGCAGGAAATTCTTGTTTCGTCATGCCCTGAAGTATCTATCTTATTGCCATGCTACATCAAGTCCACGAGAACCATTATGGATGTCTGCTTTTTGTCGTAATATGCAAGTCAGCCGATTGTGGTGTTTTTTGTCATACGAGATTATCTACAACATGATTTTCGTTTTGTTGTTCTAATGTGTTGAATGTTTGAGAACTCTGCATGTTTTCCCCAAATCATTCGTTCTTACAAAATGCACGAAAACCTTTTTTGATCTTACCGCACTTGTGCAAGTGCGGTCGCAGACATCGTAGAGCCTTCCTGTCACAGCCTCTTTGCACTCATCTCCGTCTCTTTACTTTTTAATACTAAGCTCCCTTTCTCATGGACATACCATTTTTCTCTTTCATCAGTCCCACTCAAAAAATAGGCTTTATATGGAGACTTTCAAGATGCTTTGCGCGTGCGGTATAGTCCTCATGATCTGGTCAGGTGGTGTAATATTGTGGTACTGGTACTGTATACGTCGCTCGCCGCGCCTCTATCAAGGTAGGTCGTTTAAAAAACATTTTTCCTAGATTCTTATATTCTTCCTTTCATTCTTGCATACCTCGAAGTGGTATTCAGAACCACCACTCGCGACGTACTTTTATCACAACTTCTCTCGATTCTCTTAGGTCGCGGAACTCTAATCAGGAGCATCATTAGAGATTGTCCAACTCTACACAAGCCATACTGTCCGCCTATATGGTGTATATCACCTTGGATGCAGGTCAGAGGGGTAGGGATGGAGAGGAAAAGGGAGAAGGAATAAGGACGAGAGAATTCTTTTCAAACGGTTCACAGGAGTAAAGTCTTCCTTTTTTCTTTCTGCCTTTGACTCTCACCCTCGTTGTGTTGTGACTCTATTTTCTTCCTATGACACTTGCAGGCGGTGATATTTTTTCAACGCAGCTATTCTGTGCGCGCTCAGCTCTTCAACGTTGCAGGAAACGATGATCGAGAGGGCAGCGGGAGCAGATGGATGGAGCTTACTAACACAGATGAATCCAATAAAAAGACTGAGCCCCAGAAAAATGGTGATACTTTGGAATCAGTGAAGAAAGAGGAGAGAAGTGGGAAGACCATAGAAAGTCACGGTTCTTTTTCAAGCCTATCTTTGACCTTGCACCGAAAACATGGTCATAAGGGTAGCACCAAGTCACCGCGCCATAACCATCATAGGGAGCTTATCACTCTCAGTGACGAGCAGCAGGTTTATTTGAACTGGTAATTTTCTGTGTGTTTTTTTCCTCCAATATATCTCTTGTTTTTTCCTCATATTTATCTCTTGTATATTTTCAATATTTAAAGCTTTGCATTCCTCATAGAACTTTGGCTTTATATCACAATTTCTAGGTACCGCTCTTTGAATAAATTTTCCTCGCCACCTTCCATCGGTGCTGTTGCCGTGATTATGCACGGAATTACAGGCGATACTTGTGACCATGATGACCTCGTAAAACATCTCTGTAATGCGGGTTTTGTGGCGGTTGGATTTGATCGGTACCACTTCCTCCTCACTAGAGCCAGTACTTTCCTGTCATTATTCCCTTTTCCTATCTTCCATTATCGCTGTGCTTCTTATTCCCCCCCCAAAAAAAACTTGGCTCGCTGCACTGCTCGCTACTTTACATCTTTTTCTCTTTACTTAACCCCATTTCCTCGGTACAGGCGCGGTCACGGGGGTCTTTCGCTTCAACGCCCTCGTTTCAGTACCGTCGGCGACCAAGAGGATTTGAAAGAAATAATTAATTTTGTCAAAGCCCGATATCCTTCCTTTTTCCTCTTCGCCGTCGGTTATTCTGCGGGATGTGCCTCATTGGCCAGGTGAAACAAAGATGAGGAACGCCGATGGGGAAGGGGGGAGTGTGGTTTTTCAAGAACAGACACCTTGAAACCAAAATTTGTGGGTCATCTCTCCTAAGAATTACCACTCTACTTACTTTTTTTAATTTTGATACTTTTTACCTAGATATCTGGGAGAACAACGGAATGAATCTCGCATCGATGGAGCAGTTCTAGTTTCCCAGGGTTTTGATATGGAGGTAGTACTATCCTTACTCTCTCAAATAATTTCTCGATTTTTTGTGGGGGAAAATTGGAAACCAATGGACCTAATTTCGGTTTCCTATGACTGGCCTTCGGGAAAATGATCCGCATCACAAGATTACTTCTCGTCAATTTACTCAATTTACCTGTTTTCCCTTTGCCGCTTCTTGTTAGGAAACACTTTCAATGAATCATATCAACCTTGTTGCGGACTATTACCTCACTCAAGCTACCAAAAAAAAATTTCTGCGAAATTTGGAACAGGTAAGGAAGGGGATAGACGAACGGTGGGTAAACGGATGCGCGGAAAGCGGGGGGGAAAGGTGGTCGATTCATCAACACCATGTTGCATCCAACCGATAGCGGTTTCATGGATGCCCTCTTCCTTGTATCTCTTTCCTCAATTAACTACCTTTCATGCTTTGCTTATCGTTCAATCTTTTCCTCAGGACGTACCCCTTTCCAAGCCTCAAAAGCTGGCCCTCCGTCGCCTCAAATCAAGTCGACTTCTGCGGGAGTTCCATGCCGATATTCATCATTTCTCAAATTATGACTGCGCAAATGACTATCTGAAGGTAATTCGTTTACCATGAATGAGTTTCGTCGCTTTGGAGGGATTTCTGCTTTAGCTCAAAATCTCACTATCCAATTTCTTTTAGTTTATCTATTTCTCCCTTGGAAGGTATCTAGCGCCGATTTTGAATAGCCGCCTCCTCCTTTCCCCGCACAGGCTTCGAATCCAGGACCTTTGCTTAAAGACATCGCACGGCCGACACTTTTCATCAACAGCCTCGATGTAACTCGTTCTAAACTCCTCTCTCTATTCATATTCGATTCGTATTGTGTCTAATCTCTCGTAGCTCAACAAGGTGAACGGATAGCAATTATCCTCCCGTCGACTTAACGGACTCTTGTTATCGCTCCCTTTCCTCAGGACATGATATTTCCAGAAAAACTTATCAAACAATGGACTTGGCTAGCTGATGTTAATGAGAACATAGCTATGGTGCAGGTAATTTGGAATGGAAAAAACGAAGGAGCGGCTAAGATTTGGAAAGACTTAGATATGGAACGCGGCATCATGGTATTTAACATACATGGCCTTTGAAATTCACACTGCAACTACAGCTCAAGGCCTTGAACGTTACGTACATCGCACATATTTTCTTCTCCCTTCTCACAGACCCGGTTTGGTGGCCACTGCTGCTTCTATGAAGGGCCTCTCTCAATTAAGCCGGAGTCGTGGGCAATATCAGTGGTGACAGAATTTTTTAGTTCACTAGCGGTTCGCACCTCCCTACCTTCCTCTCACCGGTGTACTTAAAGGGAGGAGGAGAAGGAAACGGAGGACATGAGAGAAGAAGAGGAGACTAGGACTGAGCAAACCCTTCTCTCTGCGTCGTCTACTGCTTCTTATTCCACAATGGCCTCATCTTCTTCGTTCAATCAATCATATACTGATACTTCACCAACTTCTCCTTCCTCTCTGCTCAATATCACCTCCTCTGAAGACTGCAGCCTTGAAATATATGACGAGCGTGGAAAAGATCATGGTCAGCATGAATAGGAAATATGTTGTGGGAGTCCAGCAATTCAATTGTTTTTAAATCATTATGACGGCTGTGGGATATCACGTTGTCTTCACTTCTGTCAGTAAAGCGTGAAGAAAAACGTGAGCCTCGCCTGCGAATTCCTTGGATTGTTTCTCGTGGTTCGGGAAAAATAAACCTTTCAAACAATGGCTTGCATGAGATGACGTGTAGGGTAAGTTTTCATCTGTCTCTAAAAAGATTGAGACAAACATGTCTTCATTGAAATCCACCTTCGTATGTCCGCGGACAACATGGAGGAGTTGGGAAGCCAAGGATTTACTCCACGGGGGAAAGTGATGTCGAAGAGAGATATGCGGGCGAGCTACAGCCTTAAATGATCAGGGGACGGTGACAATAGCAAACATAAACGGCAAAAGGATCTGTCAGGAAAATGTGTGACAGAAATAGTTTAATACGATCCCTATTTTAGCAGCACAGTAAGACACTCAACCCCCCCATTTTACAAAGGACAAAGGCTATGCCATTGCTTTCCCGTTGAATGCTTTCCTGACATAGTCTAAAGGACTTGAACACATGACGAGCGTGATAAGGTCGATTGGTCAAATTTGATGTGAAAAGATGCTTAAAAAAGATCAAAATGAAATGAACTGATAACGAAAAGTCTTAAGGCACGCATATAAAATGAGAACAAATAAATGCGTTTCTCAAGGAAATTGTTCGCGCAGGACTATGAAGTTTTTCTCGTGTAGAAGATCACAATTCATCTGCCGAGAAGTGTAACTTGCTGGTTGGAAAAATTGACGTCATCCGGATAATATAAAAGGCTCATTTTTGATTTGGTAAGCCTGCCGTTTGTAAGCTTTCATTATGTAGGGCTTCTGTTTATTGGGTTGAAGCAAAAATGAAGATTTTGATACGTATGTAAGCTCACCTGTGCCATGATGATTCAGGTCATTCCTGATTGGAGGGTGAAAAAATTCAATCCTCCCCCCCGGCTTGAATATATGGATAGCATGTCCGTTCCTTTATTCCTCACGAAATGTAACACATAGCAACGATGTGACGATTCAAGCCAGAAAATTACGAATATGTACACAGCATTTGTTACAATAGTGTCGTGAATAAATCCTAAATTGTCATGTGAACATATCATGTCAGCCCTCCAACAAGTGAGAGGTTGAAACATATCTTTCGTCTATTGAAGCTTCTCAGTACCAGTACTTCACGATGTTTTTTTTCTTCCCCTTCTCTGTTTTGTAAGTGTCTGTTGAGGCCCGGCAGCCAGGAATGTATGCAGCGCACTATATGCTTCTTCCGCCGAACACGCAGGGTACAGTGGGGGAAGCAACATTTAATTTCGTACAGTGTCTTGCAGTACCTTGTAGAATCTATGCATTTATGGTGTCAAACATGACTGCATTTGATTTCCTTTTTTTTTCTGCTTGCGTACCTGTTTCCGCATCACCTCTGTATCGTCTAGAGTGGCGTCGGTTATCATCCGTAAGTCCGAAAAGGAAGCATCCGTCCCTTGCAAATGCTGCGTTTCATCCTCCTCTCCGATGATGCTTCCCTCCCGTTTTTGAGGCCGTACATGTGCGCTATCTCCGCGAATATGAATCATTGGTCGCAATATGGTAGCACGAGCAGTGTAAACTGTTAGGCCTGTAACCAGTCGCACCTTTGTGAAGGCTTCACGATGCTATGAATGTTTAGGCTTTCAACATTAGTTGCTGAAACGACTGGCTTTACAGCAGTACAGAATTCTTTTAAAAAAACGGAACATCAACCTCATGACCGGCATCAACAAGCTTGTGAACTGGCTTCTCCAAGCCGTCACAAAACATGAGGTGATGAAATAGAGTCAACGGTATATATCCGCTTCACGTATTTTCTACGGAAACGTCGAAGCCATCCCGGCTTCCGGCATACCGATGCACGGCGGTAGTATGCATATGTGTGTCTAGGCAAAAGCTTCTCTAATATTCCTTAATAGCGCATCTCAACTTAATAAGCTGAAAGAAAAGACGCGACCTTCAAAGCAACGGTAGGAGCACATTGCAAGCCCGTGTGAACAGCATAACATGCACATGCCATCTTGCAAAGTCGCATTTATACAATACTAGGCAAAGGTTCACATCATGCCTCGATCAAGCATCTTGATCGATCTTGCGATATTTTTAATTCAAGTCAAGTCTTCCGTTTATTGATAAAGTGTCCTGGCATGCAACCTTGACGGCCACTTGAGCGCTCAAGTGAGACTTCTTCGCACGCCCTGTAAGGCTCTCACATGAGAGGAGGAGACGGCTGAGATAATACAAAAGAAAGTTCTTACTAGAGACTGTACAAAGAAATGGTTCCTCACAAAAGATGCTGGAGACGGTACAAAATACCGGGCCACGTGTAGTTCGCGAGCTGTTAGAGATGCGAAGAACGACGTTCCATTATTTGCGTCATGTTGTGTCGTTGCGATGACGACGGTAGACCCTCCATATTGATGCGACGCGTGTGTAGTGATAAGCTTATAGGGTTGACGTTGACATGAATATCCTTCATTTGTCCTCAATGAGAAAGCAAGAAATCGACGAATTTTGGCCATCATTGCATCAAGATATATCATCCATTTTCCCAGTAACCCCTTTCTTGAAGAATGAATTTTATATGGCACTTAACGACACCTTCATCATTTCACTCATTTTATATTATTATTTAGTATTCATAGGGGAGAAATTCACCTTACGCTGCAAAAGGCATCCACCTGCACTCTAGGAGGTTAGTGGATGCAAGGGGGAACCGAAAAAGAGCGAATCTTCAAGTCAAACAAGTTGAGTTTTCATATTTTAACCGTCGATAGCGAATGTTCGTTGAATTCCAGGGTGCCAGCCACCTTTCACGCAGCATTTTTGCTCATGTAGATAAGAGAAATGTTGTCAGTGTGTGCCTTCAATGTGTTTGCAGCTCTTCAGAGGACGAAATGTCAAATTGAGGAGGAAGGTTGGCATAATAAAATGCAAGCCATACGCTTTTATACGGTTTTGCTCTTGCTGACTGCTTTTTAATATTTAATATCTGACCTAACGAGACGTGGAAGTTTTGCTCTTGTTGTCCGCTCGACATCACCTCATCTCCCAGCACGCACGCGTTACAGATTTCTGCAGCTCAAAACTAGTCCATATCTATGTCTTCCTACGTAATTAGGAATATGCAGCACATCAGACGTGCACTGTACCAAGGCATTGTTGAACACGCTCCCTGACCACTTCCATCTCTCATCTGGCTTGTGACGTTGTCCTGGTCGCCATGGTGGCTTACCCTGCAACCCTACTTGGTTACCAAGACAAGTTGACCATGTTCCGCTACCTCCCGCGGCCTCTCTGTATTGGTACGCAGAGGACTTCGTGCTGATGAAAGTGTACGTCACATTGCCCAGAATGACTCTTGTAAATATTCTCGCAACTTTGGCCTTTTGGAGCATATCCTATCTCTTGCTCATCATAGTTATCATCAAGCGTACCTCTCCAGACGCATAATACGACTATTCATTCTTCTAATAGACACCTGACGCTTGTTGGATTCCAGTCGTACAATCCCTCGGATGCGATCCACTCTTCAGTAGAAAAGTAAACTTTGACGCTCAATGGTCATTACAGGTCAGCATCTTTGTCCGTCAGTACATATTTTCAAAGCCTTTAACTTATCTGTGACGCTTTTCATATTGAAGTGTCGATCTTGACGTAGAATGGACCCAGCCAGCGCTTTCTTGATGTGCTCACTCACCTCTAGCACCATTTGATCATTGCCCCTTTCCATCGCCAACTAGAAGACAGAAAAAGCCCTCGTTGCTTAGAGGAGTTTGACACAAGTGGAGCATATCAGGAACGAAAGAGACAATCATTCGTTGAAAGGCCCGTTGATTATAAAGGAAACAACGCTCCTTTGCTGGAGTGTATACTGAAATTTTCGGTCTTTCGAGCGTATTTTGTCCCTAGCTCATTACTACCATCATCAAGAGCGCTTTAACATGAGATATGGAATGTGACTGCATACTACCTTTATTTTCGTAATGCCGCTCGCTACCGACTCCAGCTGCAAATCCACACCCATGCAATGCGCTCTTTGGTCGAAGAGAGTACTATGATGCTCGGTGTTTGTAAAAGACAGCATCCTTATCCGTGTCGACATACTTGCAAAGCGTACAGCTGCGCCATAACGCTTTCCATATCGGGGTGTCATCCTTGAGGTAGTACGGTCCCAGCACTTTCTTAATATGCTCGCTCGCTTCTTGGGCGTGATAGAAGGGAATCTTACTAAAGATATGGTGACAGACATGCGTGTCCGAAATGTGATGAAAAGTATGATCGAGCAGCCAGCCGAAAGAGCGGTCGACCGTGCACAGAGCTCCGCGGAGCCAAGACCA
Organism: Nannochloropsis salina CCMP1776; assembly: GCA_004565275.1. Taxonomy (NCBI): domain Eukaryota; class Eustigmatophyceae; order Eustigmatales; family Monodopsidaceae; genus Microchloropsis; species Microchloropsis salina. The sequence goes on from SDOX01000091.1 coordinate 96,160, forward strand.
CTCGGTCCCCCGAAAATGAGGAATAAAGACGTCCGTGTGCTGGAGGTAGGTAATGAGTACCAGGTGGTAGTTCACCACCATGTAGGGGAGCAAATAAAACTTGCCCACGGTGCAGAACCCGTACTGCGTGCAGGCCCATACCACACCGGCCAGGGCTCCGAAGAAGCCGATGTCCGACCAGATGATGTCTAAGCGGTCCTTGGGCGAGAACAGCGCCGATTTCGGATCGAAGTGGCTGTTGTTCTTGCCTTTATATTTTCGAGGTCCTGTGGCATTCATCAACAAGTAGCCGGGCATCCACCCTAAGGTCAACATGATAATAATTTGGGCGAGGTTGACGAAGGGAGAGTGGAGGAGGATATCATCCATTAAATCTTCTTTGACGGGTGGCGTGAACACCTCATCATCCTCGCAGCTTCCCGTGTTATTGTGGTGCTTGCCGTGGGAGATGCGCCAAGAATGGTAAGGAACCAGTAGGGCTGAGTGCAGGATCCATCCCACCACGTTATTCATCCACTCGTAAGGCGAAAAAGACTGATGCCCGCATTCATGCGCAAGGACCCACACGCCCATCAACACAGAGCCCTGCGCGTACCAATATAGAGGCCACAGAAGGTAGCGAGACATGATTGGCACGTCATTGTGTCCGATGAGGGTGGCAAGGCACCCTAGTATTGCCACTAGAACAAGATCACGTGCCAGGTGGAAGAGGGAAATGGTCAGTGAGCGTTCAAAACAATGCCTGGGTACCGCGGCTTTGATGTCAGCCAGTGTGAAGGGAGGAGGAGCGAGAGGAAGTGGAGGGGGGGCGTCCGTGCGAAGTATGTCACCATATGGGGCCTATCGTGGCGGGTAGGGGATGCAGGAAGGCAAAGAGAGGTTATAGCGGGTAAGATATGACGAATGGAGAAAAAAATTATGCGTGCAGAAAGGATAAACTCTGCAACTTGCGGATGTATGATGAAAATCTGACTGTGTCATGTCGCCCCAGGCCCTTGGAATTCAACGTGGGCAAGCAGATCACCACGGCGCTCACCGCTTACCAGTTCTTGAAGCAACTCAGCTCTATCGGTAGAGGCATTGTGTCCGTATCGCATGGCTGCTTTGCGCAGTTCTTCCGTAGGCATTCCCTCCAAAGACGCGCTTGGCCTAATTGAGCTCGAGACGGTGGATGTGGTATCCTTAAGAAACACGTCACCGGCCACCCCAGAGTGACCCTTAGCATGAAGAAACTTTGACGAAGGTACGACAATCTTCTCACCGCCACGGCCCATGCTTCGATTCAGTGGTTTGAGAAACCTGTCTGCAGTATGTTCGTTGTTAGATTTGTGGTCGCTTATACGTACGGTCGTGAGCAATGAATCTATCTGCTTTTATACACCAGGAGGAGGCGACCGATAAAGTTTCAAAGATTAAAGCAAATGCGCCTATGATGCGGCGTACTGAATCGTTTAGGTAAGACACTTGAACACATTGATAGTACGTGAGCCCTCTCCATGCTTGTGAATCAGCAACGTCTCTACATCACATTCGACAATTGACTTGAAGATGAATAGACCTGGCAAACGCGAAAGCGAGACTTCTTTGCTATCTTCATTATTTCTGTGAGTACAGTGTATGTACTGTGGCGGATAACCAACGAATAATGCATGGTCAACAGTAAACCTCAGGAGTATAGATTAAGTGAGGAAGATCACTCCCAAAGATTCATACGATTATTCTTGAAGAATTCTGGCCATCACCACCTTATGGCATTCATTTACCATAAACACAAACAGCGTCAACTTTCCCCTTCAACCTCAAAATTGGTCCGCTAAACCGCTACACATTTATATTGACAGTACCCACGGGGCACATTTCTGGATCTACATGATAAAGAATTGTATATAAGAGACGACATACACCGATAAATTTAAGGAATATTCGCTATGGATAGGCTGGCGAAAATGCTGTACGAATCTCAATGGCTCGACTTGAAGATTCGCTCTTTTTCGGCTTATCCCACATTCGAAGCCTCACCTTGAAGAGCTCAGGACGACGCCTTGTGTAGCATTGGGCAAAATTTTCTCCTATAGACTCTTCTCCACTTCATATGATTGTGTGATGGCATAGGCATCATTGAGCACCGACCAAGAGCTTTTATAAACAAGGATGGTTCCTGGAAAAGTGAATGGCGGAACCTCAGGTAAGATGGCAAAGATTCGCCGATTTCTTGCTAAATTATCGGGAGAGATCAAAGAAAATCCACCTCAACATCGTAAAATAATGCCTATTAATGCATGTGTGTCGCATCAGCATAGAGAGTCCATCGCTATCTTCGCAACGACACGACATAAACGATAGACGGCCGTCGATCGTATATCCAACAGCTCGTGCTTCGCAAAACACGCCAGCTCATGTATATTTTACTGTCCCCAGCAAAATTTTGACTCTGTGCTATGAAAGTCTTAGTCATGTTCTTTCACTTATGTGAGCGCTTGGTAGAGTGTTTGAAAGGGTCTCTATTAACGCTCAAGTGGCCGTCTGGGTTTGATGGTGAGCAGGCTTTAATCCATACGCGAAAGAGTTGCCCTTGAGTGTAGTTATCACAATACCTGCCAGTCAAAAATGTTTGAGGCAAGACGTGCTCTACAACCCAGCCCTTAAGTATAACGACTTTACAAGATTGCTTGTATAAGCTTTAGACGGGCTTACAATGCGTATGCGGAGCGCATCTTCTACACAAGCGCTGGTTTCGCTGGTCGAGATACGGCCAAAAAACATCATTAGAGAATATTTTGCCCAGCCTGCTGTCTTTAGCCCAGTCATTGACTGTCCAAAAGCTGAGATAATATTCATATGGAAATACTGTAAGAAGGGGGATACAAATGTTGATTTCTTTCCATCAGTAATATGCACTACAGCAATAAGGATAGGAAATATTGACTACAACATATGGTATATGACGCCATTTATTCAAAGCCGTAGATTTGTCTCTTGCGAAATTATGCGCCTTTATCCATCCGCTTTGCATGTTTAGAGGCGTTTTACGCATATGTAGGTAAATATAACGCTTCAAACTGGATGAATGACCAATAAGTTCTTAGGACACGAAAAAAGTGCTAAATAAGGCGTCTCACGGCACAAATTGAAAGCCCTCCTGCCCTCCCTTATTCCTCCTATATCAGGGTCACATCCTAACTTTTGCAGGATACATCACATACCCATTACGTGAAAAGCATGTATATGTCCTGGTACTCTCCTTTCAACCTATTCCCCTTTCCATGTTGGTGGGGTGTATACTCTATTCTAGCCCCCAAAATGTGCAGTAATGATCTGCCGTGATCAAACCTATAAACTCTATGTGCACGACCTATGCCTTGTGGTGGCCTTGGCACGTTATCCCAAGCCCTGGCATGTTAACCGAATGGGAATTGGAGCAACGAACACCGACAGCCACTCTTCAACGGCAAAGAATGCCAAACGTCGAAGCAGAGCCACATCTTCTCTGCAATCAAGCAAGACCTGAACAACAGCTAATTGATAAGTACTTGACACAAGCCATACCTATCAAACAGCTACATCAGCAGCAGCTTTCTCTTTCCCTGCCGTTAATTGGACCTCGACAGTATGATATCCAGTCGAACATAAATATCAAGAAGTGTCGTGCCTGTCTCAGAGCGAGTTCCAGCGAAATGAACAGCAGCGAAGTGATGAACAACTAAAGCAGGAAATGGGATCTCAAATAATTTCGGGAGTGGACTCACATACAATGCGTGTGCACCATACAAAAAATCCAGCACGGGAAGTAGAATGGCAGCAATAGGGTCGGCCAGAAATTCAGAACCAAAATTTGCGTGTATTATCTCTACAGTCGCAACAGCATTCTTTACCTGAGTCACAGCTAGGTGTCCTTCGTGACAAAATACTCCAAGTCTTCTTTGAAAAAAAAAGCAGGAAGCGGACTCTACATGCTAAATATAGCCGCCGGAATTCAAGAGAGCGAGTTAGAAAAGAAAGAAAGGAAGTAAATTCCGGTCTCTCTTGCCTTTGTCGTCGCATTTATCCCCGAAATATCTTAGTCATCGAAAAAACTTTCCTTTAATGTGAAGAGCTGCGCTCATCATCCCGAGCATTTTTTCCGCGCGTACTTCCTCTTTCCTTATCCTGGGCTGAATTCTGATTTATTATCTTTATGACAGCAGGTACTTTTATTAACTCTCTTGATACAGCTCATTTCATTTTCCCCCAAAATTTGTGAAGGTAATTGCGTTGCGCAATGAAGATCCTATAGTAGCTTCTTCTGCTTCATCTACAAGCACATGGCAGCTGCTGGTGTGATTATCGACGCAGCAGCCAATTTAGCCTGCTTTTCACTCGTGCTACAGTTATATTTCTGCAGTATGAGAGTGGTTCGAAGTTTTCCCTTGCATGGGGGGAAGAAAAGGAGTGCAAAAGATGCTGCGAAGAAAATAAGAGGGCCATCAGAAGCAGGGAACTACGGGATATCCTGCTGCTGCCGCACACGTTGCAAGGATGAGGCGCCCGAAAGGAGGAATAAATGTGGAGCAAAAATAAATGGAGATTGATGAAGTTGCCTGGAGGCACTAATTAATTCGGATTCTGATTTTTAATGGCCGCCGCTACTACTTCGCAGTGAATTAGGGGCCACTGGAAACTGATATCTCATCATATATGCTCGTCCCATCTTACATGCATGTACACAAGTAGCATATTTTCATCAACAGGCTACGAGTGCGAAGCAATTGCGTCAGTATTTCCACTTTACAGGATTTTTGAGTCCCTAGGCTTGCTTTCATATTCTGGTGATGTGCTGTATTACAAGTGTCAGGTTCGGCCCGTTCACTGCCTACTCAAATATTTCTCCTCTACGACCCTATGGGATAGTTCACGGCCAAGGCGCGGTGATGCAAGACCTTGAGGGATTGCGTGGAGGAAAGGTCAATTTTGTGATCATCAACTACTTACTTCTTTTTGTTGTTGCACCTGTATCGTTTTTAATGTATTTGCGGTCAAGACAAGGCGCTTTTTCCTCTCGGAGTAAGCCGTACCTTGGATCTTACCGCTGAAACTTTGACCGATTTTCCGCGACTTTCTGATAACATTTGCCTTGTAGATAAGAGCTGAGTCTGGCTGTGCCCAATGCATGCATGTGATGCGGAAAATAGAAGGCACCAACCGTCAAGTAAATGCTACACATTGCCATTTGCCACGTAGGGTTGGGGTTAAGTCCTCAAATACCAAAGTCACGATTGCTGGTAAGAGTACAGGACATAGTTGTTGACAGAACCTTCTGTGCGTAGAAGCCTTATGCTGAACAGTCAGTACCTACAGTCCTACGCATTGAAAAACGGAAGGCGCTTGCATGTCAAAAACTCAATGCCTACGATATCCAAAACTTGGAATGCTTTGCTTTGCTTTCCATGTAACAGCAGAGCTGATCGCTCTTTCCTTTTCCTCCTGATACATTTGGATGAAAAAATAGCCTCGTCGCATTCCGATGTGTCGAGCACTGAAAGATGAAAGAGAGTTAACCACGGATGTTGCGTGATTCTCAGAACACACCAAGCGCACCAACAATAAGGTTTAGATGACGGAATTAGTGTCTGCCAAGCCATCCTGAGACGTTGTGATGAGGATTCTGGTCTATACCTCATGTGAACAAGGGTGATAGATTTTGTTGAGGTGTGTCACATATCACATCGAATCCAACGCATGTGTGAGGTACTAATATACATCTCTACTTTTCCGACTTATCTGGGTCTAGTAAAGTAGTCAAAGCCTACACCTCTTTCATCGTTTAAATGTTGCTTCCCCCACTGTACCCTGCGTGTTCGGCGGAAGAAGCATATAGTGCGCTGCATACATTCCTGGCTGCCGGGCCTCAACAGACACTTACAAAACAGAGAAGGGGAAGAAAAAAAACATCGTGAAGTACTGGTACTGAGAAGCTTCAATAGACGAAAGATATGTTTCAACCTCTCACTTGTTGGAGGGCTGACATGATATGTTCACATGACAATTTAGGATTTATTCACGACACTATTGTAACAAATGCTGTGTACATATTCGTAATTTTCTGGCTTGAATCGTCACATCGTTGCTATGTGTTACATTTCGTGAGGAATAAAGGAACGGACATGCTATCCATATATTCAAGCCGGGGGGGAGGATTGAATTTTTTCACCCTCCAAACAGGAATGACCTGAATCATCATGGCACAGGTGAGCTTACATACGTATCAAAATCTTCATTTTTGCTTCAACCCAATAAACAGAAGCCCTACATAATGAAAGCTTACAAACGGCAGGCTTACCAAATCAAAAATGAGCCTTTTATATTATCCGGATGACGTCAATTTTTCCAACCAGCAAGTTACACTTCTCGGCAGATGAATTGTGATCTTCTACACGAGAAAAACTTCATAGTCCTGCGCGAACAATTTCCTTGAGAAACGCATTTATTTGTTCTCATTTTATATACCTGGAGATGACCCACAAATTTTGGTTTCAAGGTGTCTGTTCTTGAAAAACCACACTCCCCCCTTCCCCATCGGCGTTCCTCATCTTTGTTTCACCTGGCCAATGAGGCAAATCCCGCAGAAAAACCGATGACGAAGAGGGATCAAGTAGGATATCGGGCTCGGACAATATTTATTATTTCTTTCAAGTCCTCTTGGTCGCCAAGGGTACTGACACGATGGCGTTGAAGCGAAAGACCCCCATGACCGCATCTGTACAGAAGAAACAGGGTAAAAGAAAGGGTAAAATGTGTGAAGTATCGAGCAATACATAGAGGAAAAATGCAGGGAAGGTAGATTTTGATAAGAAGCATAGCTATAGTGGCGTGAGAATATAGGAGAAAAGGAAAAATGACAGGAAAGTACTGGCTCTGGTGAGGAGGAATTGACGTGAGAGAAGAAATTTGATGAAGAATGTGACAATCAAGAAAAGGACACACCAGCGGACCGGTTTTTCCCTGTGTCACTTTGCTTCATAGTTTTTTCGTTGACATGATTCATGACTTGATGCGTAATGAAATTCCCCCTAATTATTAGTTTGGTGTAGGGTTAGGGTTAGGGTCATTTTCAAAAAGTACGCTTTAGACAAACAAATAAGCTGCATCAATGAAATTTAGTTACGTAATTTTATTTTTTGACATGTGGAAAAAATTCTAATAGCCCAAAATGACTCAAAATTAGTCACGAGAGCAAGCCGGACCATGTCCTAGGATCACACCCCTCCATCTCATCTTTACACTTGCATGCTTTCGAGAACATAATTTTGCAAGTTCTTTTTTGACTTCCAGGAAAAATTCTGATGACTAGCAAGCCGGACCATGTCCTAGGATCACACCCCTCCATCGCATCTTTACACTTGCATGCTTTCGAGAACGTAATTTTGCCAGTTCTTTTTTGACTTCCAGGAAAAATTCTGATGACTCAAAATGACTCAAAAGTAGTCATGAAAGCAAGCCGGACCATGTCCTAGGAACATACCTCTCCATCTTATTTTTACACTTCCATTCTTTCGAGAACATAATTTTGCAAGACCGGGCTGCCTGAAAGTACACGTCTATCTGAAGCGTGGTACGCTATTGTGATGAAACTGCTGCGATTCCTTGACAACTTTAACTTTAATTGGATGGATAAATATTGCGTCTCGCATAATGCTTCAAAGTTCTTCCGTAAACTTGAGATTTAAATTGAAATAATCAAATAGAGACACCTGGACAAGTGCACCGACCGTCACTGGCTGTTACCATCATGAATTTGTGCTCGGGCTCATTTTTGACCTGCTCTACTTCACAATCGAAATTTTATAGCCATTAAGAACGAAATACAAACAATTTTGTGAAGTCAGCGATATTATCGAATCACTGTACAAAAATGTAAAGTGATTTCCGATGAAACTTAAATAAATCCCGTACGTAAAACGGTGCATTTGTACAGCGACGAATCACACGGGTAAGCTATGGTCAGATCCAGAAAAAATCGCATCCTTTGTCGGTATAAGTCCTTTCCGACGCAAGAAAGGGCTCCAATACTGGGGAGCAAACAATTGTTCAACTCAAGAAGCTTATTGACTCGCGCGTATTGGCGAGAATTTCTATACTATCTCCCGGAAAACTACAGAGCCTTCGTATAACAATACAAATTTTGTAGGGTGACGTTCAATGAACTTCGAAGCGGTTAATGCGATCGTTTGAATATCATTCACATCTCCAAACCCAGTCATAGTATTGTCACACATGTACAATATCCTGCACAGAGGAAGTTTAAAGAGACCTTCTTTAAAAAGGGCAGCGTCCACCGCCTCTAAGGCTGTCATTGGCTAGAAGTCAGGAAGATTTAATTATAGGGTCGGCTCAAAACAAATGATTGATGATGGCGGTCTCCCGTGGGAGCTTTCTTGGGGTCAGTAAACCGATTTTTTTGGGCGCCATGTAGAAAGGGCGAAAGTGGAGGAGGACATGGTCCCCAGCGCTAAATTAGCAGGTGTCTGCCCTGTGGTGCGAAAGCGAATGTTTGCACACTTCATGGCAAGCGTTGGGAGAATGCGAAACGATATCCCATTGTGCGAGCGGCAAACCAGATTGACGGGCACAATGGATAGATGACAACTTTCATTACCGTTAGTCAAACAGCTGCTGAAGAGAAGTCTAGGATTTTAAAAAGAGCGAGGGAGCATGACAAGATATCAGCTCTAGGCGAGCCTTTGAGCGTGATTTACGTCTGCTTCACTCAATGTCTCTCCTGCCAATCGTCTCATGTGCCACGTAAGTTGTTCGCTTACGAGCATGTGGGAGACTTGCTGGTGCGGCTAACCTCACCATGTCTAGATATAATAATATGTGACCCTTGCAGTATATTTTATTTGTAAATCTGATTTGTGGTGGCGACTTTTTAAAAGCAGCCTCCTGGCAGATGAGGTAAAAAGAAAAAACGATTTAGCGCATCGTCGAAAAGTACACACAGACTGGATGACTGGAAACGCATCAACAATAAGAATATTGATAAGATAGATTACTTAATTTGAGGCGTGCACAATGTAAATGCAATGGTAAGGTACGACATAGGTATGGGTTATCGAACAAACCGTTGACGCATCCCTACCGTCAAGTCCAGACGAATTTGCGTGAATATTCGCTCTTTTTCGGGGCTGCTCCAGGCAATTGCTAAAGTCAACCTGTGAGAAATAAACCCGTCTGGAATGCATTCGCCTCTAATTGAGTTTGATAAGAGACAATCAGTGTCCAGAGTTGAAGCAATCGTTGACAGAAGACGATAAGTAAAATACAAGAACTTTCAGGATAACTCGGCGGGTCTGCCTGATTTGTGACGACATCTTTGAAGAAGATTCATTGCATTTGATTTATCATTTTCTGATGTGTAAGCGATTCAAAACGAAATTGAATTTTTTCCGTTAAAATTGCAGTACTTCTGTATATAAGGTTGTGTGAGATTGAGCTCTTCACAAAATAGTACACTCGCGGGCTCGGTCGCGCTCTATGGCACCCGAATCTGCATGCCGGTAGGAGGAGAGGAGAACAGCGACGAGTCGGACTTGTCCTCTTCCCTCTTCTTCGTTGCATTTATTACGACATTAACATTTCCTGGTCTTCCCTATACGATAGAAAGATTCTGCTTGCCTTTGACGAAGATCGTGCAGATCGATGCAGAATTTCATAAGATTGTAAACCACGCACGATCATTATATAAGTAAATCATGACATAGCTAAGCGCACCGCCCACTCGTTATAGGCTCTGTACTTATAATTCGAATTGAAATTCACTGCAAGTTTTCCCTTTTATTTGGCTATACCTAGGTAGATTTACTAATTTACGAGAAAATCTATAATTTAGTGAATTACACTTCACAAGAGGAGCACTCATGAGGAAGAACTGGTTTAGCATCCTATCGAGTAATCGATGGAAAATATTTATTTTGCTTTTAAAGATCGTAAGTGCCAGAGTGTTTGCTACCGAGCAGTCCGCCAAACTTCTTCGTCCAGTGAAGAGTCAGATACTCGAGCAGTCTACAAGGTCTCCACAGCTTGACTTTGCTTCTTCAAAATACGATACCATCACCAAATTAGAGAGCAAATCGGACAGACATCTTTATCCGCCTCAATACCAAGCCCATGAATCGGAAATTCTCGTCGTAGAAGATGGCAGTATTGAGAATTTGGACTCTAAATCCAATGGTGATAATTTCGGTAGTCTAAATGAGGCAGAAAATGCAAATCCTTCGCCTCTGGCCCTCACACAAGAAGAAATATCCCTGGTTTTCCGCATTGCCTCAAATGCAGACCATGTTGAGGGCAACACAGAAAATGGAGATTCAGGAGATAAAGCACTTTCTGTCAATTCGTTTGTCATGGAGCACTTTGTCGTCACTTTTGAAAATTACCGGGATCATCTGTCCGGAATTAGTAGGCGCTTTCCCTGGGCGGGCGTTATGCAGTTCCTCGTCAGTATAAATGTGGTCTGTCCTATCGTCAGTTTTGTTCAAAACATATTTGTCAGCCGTCCTAGTGTCGGCATTCAGACTAATCAAGGTCATCCTCAGAATCCGGACGGGACATTACCTCGGCCGTGGAAGGATCTTCGCGGTTACGAAGAATACTTTATTGATGAAGATACCGTTGAGGCTGAGAGGACATCTTACTATTTCATCTATCGCATGTACGACACTTTTTATGCCTATGCAACAGAATCGACAGAGCACAAGGAATTGCTTAATCCTATAGCACCTGGATGGGGTCCCCAAAGGATACATTTTCGAAATGCAACTTCCATCGGCGGTCAATGGCGGGAAAGTCCTTTTTCTGTGGTCACAGAAAGAGCTGGACATGTCATTGTTGCTATGCGAGGCACGATATACCAAGATGAGTATGAAGCGAGCTCGCTATTTCATTTCACAGAGCCTGTTGAAACGGAATCCTACTTCCCTGGTAAGGTGCATTATGGGGCTTTCAATCTTTTCAAGGATATGCTCCCACCTCTTCTGCTTGATATCGAATCGCGTAAACCTAGAAGAATTACTCTCGTCGGACATAGCGTGGGTGGAGTAATCGCCACCATGTTAGGGGCATATTTAGGCCAAAAGTATGCGAAAATAAAAAAGGAAGGGCATGAGCAATTCGAGATAGAGGTGTTGACAATAGGATCTTATGCGCCAGGAAACAAAGATTTCTGGGAGGCAGCAAAAGGGTACATGAATGTGAGGAATCTCAAGTATTTGGGCGAGGGATGGATAGATGAAGATGGGGAAGGAACAGAAAAGATGTACACGATGGGAGATGTCGTCGCCCAAGCTCCTGGTGTCTCCCTGCCAACCTGTACTTCATCAGAAACGAGTCCTACCGGCGGTAAGGAGAGTCGGAAGGGTGCATACTGGAATGATTATTATATGCCGCCGTGCACAGTCGCAATCTATCCGAGCTCACTGCCGAACACACAAGCTTGGCGGACGAGGACGAACATGCTTGACCCTGCGAGTATGACTGTAGCGATGAATCATAAATGTCCCTACACGTGCTGGCTGACTAGCGGAACAGGGGACCCAGATACTCGGTGCTATTTCGAGGAGCAGATACAAGAGCAACAGCAGGGTGTAAGAGCTTGGATTGGGTCTTTATGGGCTCAAAATAAAAAGATGGGGGCTTCGATCATCGCATTGCAAGAGGGTGAGATATGTCGAAAGACCAAGGCTAACTTGCAACTTGATTTAGATTCAACCAGAGATCCACGAGTAAGAGGTAGTAGGGGGCAAATGTGAGGGAGAAGATGGAGGGAAATTAGTGAGGAAATCGTCTTGGCAATTGTATGGCCATTCAATGGTCAATGTTGCCCTCCGATCCGGTTGGCGGTACCAGCAACAACCGTCAATTGGCCAATTAAGTATAATATGTGAGAGTATGATGAAGCTTCGCTTTCAGAAAATGACAGATGTAATGATAAGTAAGGTCTTGGGCAGCTTATAACTTAGGAGGTTCTTACTCTTTTCAGAACGTGGATACGGCTTCCTCCTCGATGTCCCGTGCAGCATCGGTAAGCGTCAAAACCAAGAACCAGAGAGCGTAAGAATGAGTTCGGCAGTTGTGTAAAATTGACTCTTTACTTCTCTCTGCTCTCTTCACTTTCAGAATGGAATGCCTAAACATTTCGTATCAAAACCTGTGTCCCAATCTAAGCTTCCCACTCCATCTCGTTCGTGGCCAGCCCCATAGTGTGGTGCTTAATCGCCCAAGTTTTACCGATGAACCAGGGCAGAGTAAGCTACGCGACACGGTATTGTTTATTACCTTTTGGCGCCTGAGTTCAGCCTTTGGTCTTCTTTTCTCTTGCTTTCAGACACGAGTTATTAAGCAATGGATAGGTTTTCGCTGATAAATTTCCATTATAGACATGTTGTAAATTAAAAAACAAAGTTGTACTTTTGTATCGATAAGGCAGCACTTGGGTCTCATTTCTTCCATCACAAAAGCAAACGGTACGGCATTCTAGGATCGTAGCATGACCCCGCACAAACGACTGACTATGTCTGTCTGTTTACATATCTTTTTTGCGGTAACATATCACGTAAGCCAGCGCCATAACTTTCATATTCCAAGTCCCTAATCCTGTCTATGTGTCTGAATCTTTTGGCAGATGCGTATGCGCGGAAAACCCCTATTATATTCCCCTGGCTCCCTTCCTCCACTGTCAGGGACGGGAGCACTAGCGCATCATCGGCCTGATCTCGCTACAGATACCCCATCGCCATAGAGCCCCTCCTCGTTTGGACATACGCTATGAGAAGCGAAACCTGGAAAGTCCAAACCGTTTCCAACAACACTTTGCGACTCATGGGACGCTTCCAGAGAAATGAAATGAATGTACGATTTTGTCACGATTTTCTACTTCTCCGAGTAAGCTGTTCTCTATTTGAACGATCATCAGACGAATATATAGGAGGCCTGACACATACGGAAGAGCACTCCTAACATGTAGGGCTTATTACGCCCTACCCCGGAAAGCGGCAGGCTTTTGTTCATTCGCATCTTGAATCAGTGATGACCCGTAAGCACTCGTTTAATGGATTTTTATTTATATAGAAGTAGAAAAGAAAGTAGTGATGCTGCGATGCACACAAGAAAAACAAAAGCGCACCCTTCCGTTTGTGTGCTTAATGTTATTTTGGTAACTCAGAAGTACGTTTGATGCACTGCATGAATGGTAATCTTGGAGAGGTCATAGCTATGCATGTTTAAAATACGAACTTCTCGCAGCAGGAATCCTGTTATCATTCCTTTGACCTTCAATTCTAACATAGTTGGGCAGATCTATACATTGATATCTTTTTAAAATCCTTAGAACTTTTGTTTGCATAGAAAAAATCGGATGCCTAAACTCTTTATTTCAAAACCTGTGTCCCAATCTAAGCCTCCCACTCCATCCTGTTCGTGGCCAGCCCATTAGCGCTTTTCAAATCGACGCCACTTTAAAGCAGACATAAATAGAAGGTTGCAAGCAAAAATAAATACGATTACTGTCCCCAGATTCCGCCATCGATGTGCGAAAGAAAAATGGAGACCTTCTTGATAATGGTCGCTGTCCCCAAAGAGCCCCTGAATTGCCTTCCATTTGGTCGTTTTCTCAAACGATCGCGTGTCCGAGTTGAAAATGTCGACTGTCGCTTGTGATTCTTTGCCTCCTGGCTCCTCCCACCACTGCGTCATCACTATGCCTTCGAAGACTTTGTTCAAGGGACACAAGATCCACAATGGTAGCCATCCTTGCGGAATGTCGCCGGGCATGAAGGTCATTCCACTCATGATTGAGAAAACAGGTGCGACGGTATTGTAGACCATTTTAGCCGACTGTGTGCTAGGAGATAGAGCCGCAACGGCTTGTCCAAAAGCGGTGGCAAATAGCATGTAAAGATACAGGAAGGCCCAGAACCAGAGGACCCTCCAGGTGCTGAGAGCGAAGCCACAAGGAAAGTAGAGGAGGAGCAGAAAGAGAAGGGATTGAACGAAGACGTAGGGCATTTCCACCAGTAGCCACGACAAGGCATAAGCGCCAACACTGTAGGATCCCGCAAAACGCTCCCGATAAAATGCAGGACGTTCTTGAAACATGAGTTCAAAAACAGCCGTGCTGTTGATTACAGCTGTGAAGGTCAAACCAATAAATATCAAACCCAGATAGCCCATCAGGTCCGAAATCGTCTCTTGAGGTTGTCCGTGATATATACCACTCAACATGATGGCCATAGCCGCTGTACCACCGATACGGACCCATTGGTATGAAGGAAGGCGCCAAAAGGTTAGCCAAGCCCGACGGCTACAGACATGAAGCTGTATGAGGAAGGGAATAGGGCGCAGAGGCGGGAAAGAGGAAGACAAGCCACATTTGTCGCAGGAACTGATGTAACACATCAAAACGTTTAAGGCGCGATAAACGCTGCTGCATTTTTTGCAGCTGGTCCTGGTGAGGGTTCGAGATGGCACCAAAATCGCTTGACATATTTCCTGTATTTCCTGTGACGTCTTCCTTTTCAAGTCGCTGGTGGTGTAGAGTGCTGTATAATCAATCGGGATCCCTTCCGAGTTGCATGCATTCAATACATTCTCTTCCTTTGGGACTGCTAAGCCAAACATCATATCTGCCTGCACGCAAGTCAGTACCCATGATGCGGGGTTTTCTCCTTCCTCTAAAGGTATGATGCCAGGCAGCTTCTCGAAGTAAGCAACCACTCCATTTTCTCCCCTTGTCGGGCCGACGTATACCACATTTCCCCCTTTACCCAGCATAAGTAAAGAATCAAATAACTCAAAAACCTCTTTGCTTGGTTGATGTATAGAGGCGATGACCGTCATACCGCCTTGCCATCCTCCTTCTCGTCCTCCTACTCGACCTCGCGCCAGTTCTCGAAGCATCTGAATGACCACAAGAGAGTGATCAGAGTCGAGAAAAGTGGTCGGCTCATCGAGGAAGAGGAGAGAAGGAAAGGCAACCACTTCTGTGGCGATAGAAACGCGTTTCATCTCCTACAGGAATGAATGAGGAGAACAAGTGGACGAATAATGAGGGTGAGAAATCGAAGCGGTGAGAAAAATGATAAGCGAATAGACAATAATAATGCTTTCAAAATACATAAAAAGATAGGCCCCAAAAACAGAAGAAGACATGGACAATTATTAATTAGAATAGAAATAAGATGAGACTACTGGATAAAATGAGACAAACCTCAAAGGAAAGCCCAGCGCTAGGCGGGCCCACGATACTGTCCTTGACGCGCTCAAGTCGAAGAAGTTTCAATACGGCGTCGACAAAGGTCGAGTAGAGGGCAGGGGAGAGCGTGGGACAGGCTCGGGGTAGACGGAGAGCGACGGAGAAGCAGAGGATTTCATGGGGGGTCATGTGAGGGGAGTGTACGTCTGAGGAGTTCTGATCGACGTAGGCCGTGAGGACAGGACGAAGAGCTGAAGGAAGAACAAGGCCGTTGTGAAGGATCGAGCCGGAAATTTTCCCGTGGCCCGTCTTTCGTCCAGCCAACACATCCAATAGGGTAGTTTTTCCCGCCCCGGAGGGTCCCATCAACGCCATCATTGTGCCCGGACGTACGTGGCCGCTAACATCTGTCAGAAGTGTGACCCGATCTTTCCCTGTCCGAAACGACCTTCGACTTTGATCACGTTCCTTTCCAGCTGCCGTAGTCATACCATGTTGTATTTCCTCCTTTTTGTCCTCCATCCGCGAGCGCTTATCCCCATTCCTTTCTAGCTCTGCCTTTTGCCAAATCCAACGAGACCTTGATTCGCCATTATTCTCCTTGTCATTATTCCTTTGACGTCGAGGAATCTTTGGGGCAGCGACTTTGTATGACACATTCTCGAAGGTAAGAGTGACCGGAAAAGGCGGGGGAAGAAGGTCAAACAAGGTCTTTTCTTCTTGTATACCTCCGTCTTTTTCCATCTTATGGACAATAGTGACATTGGCATCAGCGCAAATTTGGTCGGCATTCAAAACAGAAGAGGTACGCTTTAGAAAAGTACAGGGATGAGAGAAAGAATGAAGGGCAGCTGTGTCGCCGCGTACCCTCCGTGTTGCCATGGTAGGGAAGTACGAAGCAATCGCAGGAGGCATAGCAAGCGAGTATTTTGGTGTGCAGGAAGAAGAAGAAGCAGCAGAAGAGGGAGAGGAGAAGAAGAAAGCGGGAAAAGGGTAGAGGGAAGCAGGAAATGATTGCTCGGCTTTCCTCTCTAGCTTGGAAAGACTGCCATGACTGCTTATACTATTGATGGTCGTAGCTACAGTCGTTAAATTGTTGCTGCTGCTATTGTGACTGCTGTTAACATTGTCTGTCGTAGTATGGGAACCCGTGCAGGCGCCCAAGCTAGGAGGTAAAGCCGGAGGAGAGGAGGGAGCAGCAAAGTCCCACCCTTCTTCAACGTGACACAAGTCAATCTCCTCTTGTGGTACCACTCTTCGTCTGTTTTCCTTCCACGCCTCCATTCTTTGTGTGGTAAGTCGTGCCTCCCTTTCCTCATCCTTTTTCTGTTTCCCCAGCTGTTTCTCCTCGTCTTCTTGGTCCACTCCTGGTAGTATATTAACTGGGTCCTGCCATCGAATGGAACGCATAGCGATCCACGTTAGAAGTACACAGACTCCACATAGCATAACGTTTATCACAGCGCCTTTCCATCGCCAAGTAGGAGAAAGCAAAAGCCCTCGCTGCTGCAGAATAGCATGCCCCACCGTTGATGGAGGGAGGGACTTGGGAATAAGGGGCGAGTATCGGGAACGGCAGAGGAACTCGTTGGTTGCGAGGGCTGTTGTTGGAAGAAAAGGAATACGGGGCATGAAGTCGAATCACATTTAATGGATTTTGGCAAGAGAAAAAGACCGGGAAAAAGACATGGGGAGGACAGAGGTAAAAAGGGTGAAAGAGAGGAGCTCGGCCAACCTTGGTAGCAGTAGAAGATTGGATCGATCCACATGATCCAAGCAAAGCTATGCGGCATGGCGGTGCGGGGAATGATGAAACCAGAAAAAAGAAGAAAACTAAAGACAAAGATTCCCGCCATCGCCCCGACCACTGTAAGGGAAGGACACAAGAAAGCTGTGCCTCGGAAAAAAGCCATCATGGCCCAACCAATCGCCATCAGATTGAGAAGGAAAATTCCAAAATGCTCGCTGCTTTCCCATATATCTTGCCCTCCTCCTTCTCTACCTCCGGCTCCCTCATAAAAGCCGGTGCAAAAGTAGACGAATGACCCGAAAAGGAGCGAATCTATCACCACGAGAGGAAAGCCGACCAACGTCGAGGCAAGAAGTGCGGGAAAACATGTGAAGAACCCAGCCTCGCGCTGCTTGTAAAAAAGTGGGCGGGCGTTGAAGTAAGAAGGAAGGGCGGCTGTTGATTGGAAGGCAATCGTCAAAATAGTTTGGTAAAGAGCGCCGAAGATTGTAGAGGGGAAAGCATTCATGCCGATTTGAAAGTAGAGAAAACCGGTAATAACCCCGAGTACGATGGACCGGAGAAGGCGGGTGCAGAGAAGAGCAGTATCGCGACAGGTAAGAAGGGCGTCTCGATGGAGGAGAAGGAGGAAAGAAGAGAAGGAGCCGCAAATGGAAAAGGGGCACCGCTCATGCTTTGTCCAGGAAGACAAGATATGGGAAGAAGGAGTAGGAAGAGGGGAAGAGGACGAGAGGGACATAGCGAGCGCGCGGCCGTAAGAAGACGTGAGGAAGGCAGATACAAATTCATCGGTGCTGGTGGGAGAAAGAGGTTGAAGTGCAGGGACCGTCGTTGAGAGGAGTTGAGAGCTGGGTGACGACGCTCTATGTCTCGATTTGATACTTTTATTGTCTTGTGTTGATGGGATCGTCAGGCAGGCAATCACGAAATCTGTTGCCCCTACATCTTCCTGCCTGGAAAAGCACAGGTCGAATTCGAAATAATTTGATACGGCCGTTGCGGCTCCTTGGAATACCAGTCGTCCTTCTCGGAGAACAAGCACCTGGTCGAAGAGAGGGAGCAGCTCGGGTGCGGGTTGAAGAAGAGAGATGACAGACGTGGTATGGAAGTTCTTCGACCAAGCACGAAGGGTTTTCAGAATGTCCAGAATGGAGGCCGAGTCCAAGCCGTTAGAGATCTGCGAATCATTGAGACAGAGATGTATATTTCAATGAGAACTCGAAGTGAAGATTGTGCACGGAGTCCTTTTTTGTGTATCTGCTTGCAACTACGTCTATGTAAATCTCGCGAAAACACTTTGCACACGCAGCGCCACGATCCCTGTCTCTCTTCTCTCCCTTGTTTACCTCATCAAAACATGTAACGGCATAGTCGCCCATAAGCGCCTCTCCCAAGCTCACACGTCGACGTTCCCCGCCACTTATACCTCGACTGGAGACGTCCCCTACTCGTGTATGCTGACAAGAATTCAAATGTAGGAGAGAAAGGATCAAATCTGTGCGATGGTTTGCGAGAGCTCGACGGAGAGACGGTCGAAGGAGATGATGATGAGAAGGCAGATCTCTAGAAGAAGAAGTTGAGGCGGAGGACGGCAAGGGGGCCGGAAGGAGCCGGGACAACAGTGATGAATAAAGGGGGGTAGAAGAGGAGTGGCAGAGCGCTGCGAAATGGGACGACGCCAGGTATGCGGCATTGGGAATAGGAAGAAGGCAAGCGCCTGCGAAGAGGAGGGTTTCTCTTACGGTGAGGAAAGGGGACAAGACATCAGACGCGCCAACGAAACAAGCGAGTGAAGGAAGATGGAAGGGACGTGAAGAAAGCGGAGATAAGGCAGCGACAGAAGCGGATACGTCGTTATAAGTGACTTGGCCGGTGATGCACTGGCTGCGAGGTACGTAAGGACGATGGCCGAAGGAGGTGCTCGAAGAAGATGGAATGATGCGTCCAGCAATTACCTTAAAGAGGGAGGAGAAAAGCGCGAAGTTAGAACACAAGGTTTGGAAGGTTTCAGGTGGCAGCACGAAGCATGTTTTCTGTTTCATACACCCTCGCCCTTTGCAAGATTTTTCATTATTTGATAGGAGAGTGACTTTTTTCAAAGCTCATTTCACTCCTTTCTTGCTCTCCCACCTGTAACAGCGAAGTTTTGCCTGCCTTGGCTCCTCCCAGAACCAAATGCATCTCGCTTGGCTCTAGTACAGTCGAGATTTCTTGCAAAGCCGTTACTGTTTGCTTTCCACCACTTTTGCCTCTGGCACCACGCGCCATCCGGTAGAAGCTACTATTGTTGTTACTGATCTTGCGAATAGTCGCGGTTACCTTTCCTCTCGTTGACCGCGTTGTTGTGTCTTCCATTCCGTTCTCTTCGCTGATCCAGCTTTGTGAGCATCTCTTACTCTTCAATCCGCCCATTGTCCACCTCACAAGCCCTTTCATCGGGTCTGCCACACTCTCCCAGACAGTGGGAAAAGCCTTGGTACGAAAACTTCTCGTATACCTCACGGAAATGTGATGTAATTGTACAGTTGTCGGCGTCGTCGAGAGTCCCTCTGGTCCTCCCATACTGGCAGATAAATGCGCGAAATACGCGTTGATATCAAATGAGGGGGACACGGGGGCAGATTCAGAGATCTCAACGCTGTCCTCGCTGCAAAGAGAATTTAAAGACTGCAAGAGGACACGGAAAGGTGTAAGAGGGAAAATGGAACGAGTGGGTTTTGCGGAAGAGAAGAACATCTTGCCAAAAAAGCTTACACTTCCAAATCTTTTCACATTATTGCACGCGACGTTGTTTTCCTCCTCTTCCACCTTGGTAGCTCCGTACATTTTGGGGTATAGTCATTTCTTCCTCTGCCGTCACTTCAGGGCCTGTCCACGGGTCAAGGGGTCCGCCTTCATCCTTAACGTGCCCGACTCCGTCTTCCTCTGAGATGACACTTTCATTCTTTGTGTACTGCCATGGTATCGTTAGATCTTCACGATGGATGCGCGTCATTTGTAAGGAGTGAGATGTGATGGTAACGGCTTCTCGTCAAATCTACCACCCCTGGCTACGAATGTCCCCGTGTAGTCTTGCTGTTTTAATAGGTAGTATAGTATCCTTTGCGAAAAGGATTTGCAGTAAATGATGACGTTAGTGGGTTTTATACCTGACGCCAATCTAGGTTCGATAACCCTTCCCCTACCTTCTTTATCACGATGCGTGCGGCGACACTTAGGAAGCAGCAAAGGAGAGAAACGGAGAAGAAAACTCTTTCTGTGTATGTGTTTGGATAATTGTGTGCCTGAGTGCGTGAAAAAGAACTTTCGGTAAAACCAAGTCAGACCTAGCAGTAAATTTATCATAATTGCTTTCACTTTGAGACTTCAGATTCATGCATCGATATGAAGAGGCTAGGAAGGTAGAAGAGACCGCGCCGTACGACGTATTATTTACCCAGAAGCGGGGCACATTTCTCTTTTAAGCCTTGTTTGAACATCGAAAGAAGATTGATTGGCTCCAAAATGTCCAAGAGAATATTCGTCTAACTGATTCAACCGCATTGTCGATTCTATCAATTTGTGTAGGCACCCGCGAGCTCTCTCTCTTGCTGCATCATCGACGCACATATCGTTGAAGGCACATTACTACCAAGTTCAATCACTCATCAAATTTCAACAATTAATAAAATGGAAATTATTTTAAGATATCGGAGCACAAAATCACTCAGACAATGCTTTGATATCACTGAAGGAAACTTATTGTGATAAGCATCAACGCGTCCCCAGTTTGCATCAAAAAATGTACAAGCTCTCGTTAGGGTTATATTGACCGCTGACTGGGACAAAACATAGCAAGCGGAAAATTACGGCAATGTTTCTGGCTCGATGGAAAAATATGGGAGAAAGAAAGCGTCTTCACCACCCATCAAAGATACGTCTCCGGTCGTGAAGGGATCAAAGGTTGAATATTCGCTCTTTTTCGGGACTCATCTTCAACGTATCACAAACCTGACGGGCGTCATAGCATTCCTGAAATCTGAGGTACGCGCCCGTTCTAGCCCTTTCAGAGCAGCTTGATAGTAACATAAACGACAATAATAATTCATGACGCATTTTTCGCGGACCTTTCGAAGAACCATGCCACTGTACAGATTCTGTTCCAAACCCTTCACGTGAGCTCCCCTTTTCATAATAAACCATTGCGGACGTATAAGAATCTCATCCTTCCATATCTATCCCATTCTCAGTATTTCTTTTCTGCTTAGGGTTAGGGTTAGGGTTCTTGCTTTCCCCATTTCCGCTCTATCTGCTAAGGGGTAGGACACATTTCTCTTTTAAGCCTTGTTTGAACATCGAAAGAAGAGTGACTTGGCTACAAAATATCCAAGAGAACATTCGTTCAACTGATTCAACAGCATTATCGATTCTATCAATTTGTGCACCTGCCAGCTCTCTCTCTTGCTGCGTCATTGACGCGCACATCATCAAGAGATTGAAAATACTTCATTGATTAAGATACTTATAGATTGAAAATACTTCATTCAAGATATAGGAGCACATGAGCACTCAAATAATGCGTTGATATCACTCAAGGAAAATCTGTGAGAAAAGCATCAACTAGTGAGTCTACATTTTCAGTATCGTACAAGCTCTCATTTAAATAACCGCACACTGGTACGAAATAAGTAAACTCTCCTTGTGTCGATGAAAAGTATAAGGAGCAAGAAAGTTTCTACTCAATCACCAAAGATACACCTCTCAATATTCGCTCTTTTCCGGGACTCATCTTCAACATACCACAAAATGAGGGGCGTCATATCGTTTCTGTAGCTTGAGGTACGCGCCCGTCCTGATACTTTTTGTGCAGCTTGATGCCGATATAAGCGACAAGTAGAGTTCGTGTAATACTCTACATGATCCCAGGCCTCAGCGAGGCCAATCAAGCATTGCATGTGAAAATTATTTTTTGTCTTCGTGCTCGCTAGAGCAAGGAGATTCGCTCGATAGCCTGTCGATTTTGCATTAGACTTTTCACTTCTCTATAAAATATTGCTTTTTTGACACTGTTTCCTTCATCACTAAATACTGTTTGTGGTCAAATGCAACTAGAATCCTGAAAGCAAGGCACTAGGAGAGAAAGCCTTGTTTTTGGAAGTCGTGGCCTTTATAATTCCGAGCTAACGGGATGTAAGGTGCGTGCTTGCAATTCAATTTCTCCATTTTTGTATTTTCCAAACTAATCTATGTAATTCACATATCACCCTAAGCCTAACAGTCATTTTTCTTGTAATGAGTACGGCGATCTTAATTTGGTAATGAAGGCGATGAAAGAGGCAAGATTACTCCAGTAGCTGACACTCTTCTAGGCCTCTAACAAAAAATTCAGAAAGAAACTCGAAGAAAAGTCAAGAATGAACGAGTAAGGAGAGAAATATCAAAATGGTGGTTTCCAACATACTACTTGAGAAACTACTTGCTTACTTCATCAAGCGTACTCCTTCCTGTGATCTTCTTTTTCGCTTTGTCCTTTGCATACTCTTTTTCTCCTTGCCTAAAAAGCGATGGCATAGTATTTCATGTTTGTAGAGAAGAATGTAGTGCATATTCAGTTTCACTAGGGTTGATGGATTATGTACAAGTTGAGCGTTGATGAAAGTAATGTTGATCTAAATCCAAGAAAGCTGGATTTGGATTACTTTCGACTCATTGCTTGGAGAAGGTGGTCATTCTCATGAAATTGCATAGCAGCTTTCTTCTATTCTAATCCACAAATCGCGAAACTCGTAAACTTGGCTTCATCGAGTTTGCCGGTTCAAATAAGCGAATAATGCCTCTACCAGCTAGCAACGATCGATCTTTAGACTAGGCGACTATGAATGACCCCGCGTTACACTCACGATTGCTGTACGTATTTTAAGACAGTTAGCGGAGAAATACGCTTTAACCTCGAGATTAATGGACTAAAGTCACCGTGAAACCGTTTGAGGGCATTTTCTGAAATTTCTGTCATGTAGACATCTACGTGCGTCTCAAAGTCAATCCACTGTTAGTTGCCTGTTGACACTCGTCTAATTACGAAACGCGTACTATGTAGAGCGTGGTGGGCAATGCCGTTCAAGTGGACGAGAAGGGATTCTTGCAATCCTTTAAACGTATGCTGTGGGCTCTTTGTGTCTAGAATTTATATTAAGATATGACTGTCTAAAATTGTCTTAAAAAGAATCAATTTCTTCAAAGCATGAAAAGTGGCTAAATTTTTGAGGGAAAGCGAGAAGTGCGATGAGTGTTCTCCTTTTCTTCAATGAAGGGCTGATTCTCGTATCTTGCAAGTAAGCAAAGGTCTAAATTGAGATCGAGATCCTTGAGGATCAAGAAATGCTAAAGAACGCTGTAAATAAGATTGACTCTATTGAAAATGCTGTTTGTGCCTTTTTATCGAAATGAATACGCTGTCGGCTGAATGGTACCAGTTGGAATAATAGGGCATGACATAGGCTTGGACTGCTGTATGGGACAGGGAAATGATAAAGCAATAAGGCTGGCAGTCTCTGTAGCATTCTTCCATGATGCCTGACTTTAGAGTTTCTTACCCTGCTAGATTAGAGATATGGTGGTACAATAGAAGAGAGAGTGCGTCGAAGGCCGAGGAAATGTTCACCCCTGAGGAGCCATCGGCCGGTTGACCGATAAAGAGCGAATATTCGCAGACAATCTCGATGAGTCCCCCCCAAACTTTTCACATAAGATGTGGTGGCCTTCGTGCTGTGTGTGTATCTTCATGCATGCTTAAGATCCTGATGAAAGAGATACAATGTCATTCGAGAATAACAATGATAAGGCTAATTGTACTGTGTCTGTGGTTCGTTTCGAGGGCGCTGAAGCTATAATGGAGAAAACTGGGGCCCGTGTAAGATTTACACGCATTCTAAAGAATGAAGACAAGCCTAGTTGCTCTACTTCACCCCTCCAAACGCATCAAATCAGTCCTTTCCGGATAGAAAATGGTTACAAATGAGTTGTAAGTGAGCTTGAATCCACCAATAGAATGCCTCAGATCATCTACACGGGCTTTATGCAAAATTATGAGCATCACGGTAACCCTAGACATATGTGGAGGAATTTTGGGTGAAATTGTGAAATCTAGCCCAGTGTGTAGGGTAAGGATCTTATATATGTAAGTGATGTTTTCTCGAATACTAAATTGTTTTCTATATTTCGGTCCTTCCTCTGAATTTCATTCAATCCTCAATCGCTTTGCGCATAAAAAGGGGACTTGATTGTCGATTTATCAAAAAATGTCTTGCGTCCCGAAATTTTTTCACGGCTTGAGTCGTGTCACTCCAGAGGTACATACATGTCACAAGCTACCCGCAAAAAAGCTTTGCCTGTTGGAGTGTTTTTAGTTCACGATCAGAGAGAGGAGCCCTCTTCCTTTCCTTTCTGTGTCAGAAATACCTGTAAACGTCAGAGTGTGTACTTCATAATTTTATGATTTGCTTTGTATGTATAGCTATTTAGTAAAAACGCCTGCCGCTACACTGTACGCAGGGGACGCTGATAATGACTATAACATGGAAATTGTTCCACTCGTCACATCCCTATTGCCTTGTTTTTTTCAGGAGGGACGATATAAATCGAGAAGTATCTCGGTATCAATCGTGAATATATCGGAGTTGTCGTCCATACCTTCCTCTTTCGTTGCAACGGAATGCCATGATGACAAAGAAAACAACATATCAGAAGAATCTAAATGGGATAAATCACGTAGTACGAGTGCGATTCTCACAAGCGGGAGCGATACTACACGCTTAGCTGGAGGAAATTTACAAGTTGAGCGCCCGGAAGCATCTGCAGGTGCGACCGTGATTGTAACGATGTCTTCGATCCACTTGTCAGTACTTTACTGCGTTCTCCTCTCAACTATAGGTATTTTGTTCAGGGTCAAGATCTTCAAATTAATTCTTGATGACTTTATTCACACTCACTGTCGCAGTTAGAAAGGCCGCAAACATTAAGGGGAGGAGACATTCTCTCATGAATTTTTTTCCTGAAGAGGAGATCTCGGAAATGAGAACGTCTTAGGAAAGGAAGGAGATGGGAGAAAAGAGCACATTTGTCTTAAGCAGGCACATCACACGACACATCGAGGTGGGACTGCACAGATCGTCTTGCCCGAGAAAAGGCAGCCAAAAGCTAAGCAGAAAAGCGAAAACGAAGGAAAGAAAAGAAAACATCAAGCAAAGTGCTGGATTCGACATGTAAGTACTTTGGACTTTGACGTCGAGACCACAGAAACGGCTTTATACCTCCACGAGCTCAGTCGATACTATACCTCTGCTTGTCGTCTATCTTGGTATCTAGAAAGAAAAATAAGGAGCAAGGAAGCAACAATCAACCAGAAATTTCTCGAATGGAGGACGGAAAATATGATCAAATCCCCAGCAGCTATCCGGCAATAAGTAAACAATCGAACTCGAGCAATGATTGTGAAATACATCCAGAAAGCGTGAAAGACAGCTGCTGCAAAGACGCGAAAGGAGATGACCAATCTGTACATCAACTGGTATCGGCACGGTCAAAGAATTCCTCACAGCCAGCCTTACGACTCGAAGGGGCAAATGAAAAAGGAAAGAGGTACAGACGGGGAAAAGGTCTTGAAGACCTTAAAACGCGTGCACTGCCTCCGGATGCCAATGCTTATGACATGACAGGCATCTTCTTTAAACGCAGAAAAGGAAATTTCGACTCCTCGGGTGGAAACTCTGCTATTTTACGTTGTACAGAGAAAGCCTCTGTTACTTTGGAGCAGGATCTTCAGAATCAATGGATGAGAGGCGTAGACCTAGGTGAGAAAGAGGGACAAACGGATCGAAGACATGTACAAGAAAGTACTTGACGATAGGGATTGACCAAAATGCAATAATTTTGTGAGATCTACTAACCCTAGACTGTTTCTAATCAGCTTCCCCATCTTCTGATCTCACACAAATTCTATCCTTCTTTTATACTTGAAGGGTTACATTTGACTTGACGGTCCGTGGCGTAGAGTATACATGGAATGACAGCAATCACCAAAATGACAAGCTGCCGTCTGGGTTGTCATTTTCCATTTATGGATCAGATGGGAAGCGAAAGTTGAAACTACTTATCGTCACAATTTGGGACGCGGGCGAGGCTGAAATATTTGGAAGGCCGGGTCAATTTTTCATATTGAAGCGCGTAAACCTTTAGACAGTGCTCATGTGAAATTTACAGAATAGACATCGAGGCTTCTTGTATCTGTGCCTCTACCATTCATTTTCTTTCCATCTTCCTTTTCCTGAAGGAGGATGAAATTGACTGGTTCAAGGCTTTATCTTCGTATTTGGGGGAACCAATGAATATGAAGGCTTCGAAGCATTCTCATGATGCGGGAATCGATGTACACCGGCGGTTAAAATTCCAAAGAGGTAGGAAGAATAGAAAAAGCCGATTAAAGAGGAAGAGGGTGTCGAGGGCGACAAGAGGGTTAAGGGGGATGAAAAGCCTATTGCATACAAAAATGTTTCAGAATTGAAAATTCGTTTACAGTCCGAGTTGGGAATCTATGAAGTTGGAATTAAGAGACCAAAAACGTGTGAATTGATAGACAATACATTGGCCTCTTTGTCTCTGTCATATTATCTCAGGTCTTCTTAATTCTCTATTCCTTCTATCTTCGACAGGTCAAAATGCACATTTCAGGCAAATCTTCCGTCTTTAGGGCACTTTTGATTTTACATACAGTCGCAATATAGGAAAGGCAACTGAGGACAGAGAGTTCTTTCCTGCCATTCTTACATCATCCACGTCTAAGACTTTCAGTCCACGAATGATCGGACTCACTTCAGCCCCCACTACGATACGCCTGAGTAGATCAGGTAAGAATTCCAATGGAGAGTTTTAAAAGAAGGGCAGGAGAAGTGACAAAAGGGAAAGTTAATGAATAAGAGTTTGAAAGGGCGACCGAAGATGAATGGCGGGGGATGAAAGGATGAGAGAAGGAGGGAGGAGATGAGAAATATGTAAGGATTATTATTATTGTTATACAGTGCAATGCATTATATTCTAATGTCGTAGTGTTCTCTTTGTCCTCTCTCTACTCTATTATCCTCGTCAAAAGAAACGCTAGCCCTTCTCGTGAGAAGCGACTTGGTCTTCGTCCATCTCCTTCGCCTCGCTTCTTCCTTGCTTTCATTTATTCCATTGATTATCATATTGAATCTCTTATTTTTCGAGGACTTGACCAAGAAGCAGTTGAAAGGTAAGGAGTGGGGAGGAAACATAAGAAACGAAAAACTGGCAATAAAGCGAAGCTATTGAAGCGGAATGATTGGAACAGTACGAATCACGAAACAAAAGAGAGCTTTGATACTCGTGCAGACTAGCGAAAGACTTTCACACAAACTTTTGGAAAAATCTCCAGGGTCTATATTTGCCCCTTTTGTGAATATCCTTCCTTCCGATACCTAGCACTCTACACGACAATGTCGCTAAATTGTTATCACTTATAAACTCTTGCTATTTTAGGTTCTCTGGGGAAAACGCGTAAGAGGAGTGTACTCGCTGGAAGCAGTGAAGACATCAGTGATAGAGTTGAAAATCCAACAAACATCAGACATTATGAAGACAGCCCCAAGATTACGGACGAAAGTGAAAAGGTACGACGATGTATCGATGCAAGCGAGCGAATTAAGCTGAGATTGGAGAGGGGAGTTTGTATACTAAGAAGAATGATCACGTAAGACAATAACGAGAGATAACTATAAATTCCAGACATCACATGAGTACTTAGGCTTCATTACTAATGTTTACATTTACATCCTCCTCTCCTGTAGACCTCATATAGCTTATCCCCCGTAGGATGGACAATACCTCGCTACCTTGGCCAGATTTTTTGGGAGATCGGCGTGGATTTAATGCCCGATCACACATGGACGAGGGTGGGAGCTAGCAGGATCATGGTAGGAAGAAACTGATGGTAAATAAGTGGTATAGGGCAAGTTTTCATAAATTATAAAGCTGGCCTTGACTTGATATCTTGCTTATTTGTTAATATTCCCCTTCGTGGTCTATATTTTTCTACAATTTTTTATGTTCCACTCATCGTACTCTTCTTTCGCGCTAGGTTCGTTCGACAAGCTATATGCAAAACAAGAATAAGGAATCCTCTGCCACATCTCTATATGTGCTTGTGAGTTTTGATTTTATCTGGTCACCGTGTAGAGTCTCGCACGTGGCCAGTACCATCAAGGTATTAACGTTATAGGATAGAAAAAGAGAACAGATGAAGTGACGTCCAAAACAAATACTACCGTGTATCTACCTTACTTTACATCAATATTTAATTATTCCCACTCTCATAGATTCAAAATATGCCTCAAGTGAAGGATTGCGAAAGGCTGCCGGCTCATATTCCTAAGATTTTGATGGTGTGTTGGCAGGTACGGGCGAACTTTTCAAGCGATGGCGGTAATGAAGTAATATTTTTTGTGCCACTTTACCTACACCGCTTGCATGTGTTTTAAATATATTAGGCACTTCTTGTTTCATTTCTGCTGTCATTATTTATAACAGATCCCTTCTGAAAGCCCTTCAATTGTTGCGCGAGATGATGGCCCGGCTGGTCGTGTATTTTCTACTTCGCCATTCGCCCTGAAATTTCCAGCCTTTTTG
The DNA here is from genome assembly GCA_004565275.1 of Nannochloropsis salina CCMP1776. NCBI lineage: Eukaryota > Eustigmatophyceae > Eustigmatales > Monodopsidaceae > Microchloropsis > Microchloropsis salina. The sequence goes on from SDOX01000091.1 coordinate 124,809, forward strand.
CTCAAATACACGACAATTTCGATGAATGCGAGTATACAGGAAAAGTCTCAGCAGGAATAAATCTATTCAGCCAATTAATGCAAAATGCCGTGCCTGCTCAGAAAGGTAAGTCGCTTTTGAACACCTTGATGAGAACGGGGAGAGGGAGAAAGAACGAAGGAAAAACACCCCAAGAGCAACCAATAAAGTAACCTAGTAACTCCGTTTCTCTATATTCAACTTCTTCCTGTTTTCATTCAAAATCTACTCTCTCCTATCCTAGGAACTGATCCCTCGTTACAATGGCAAGAACGTTTCAAAACCGTTTGTCTATGTAAAAATATTGACGTGCTGGGTCTACCATCCTTCATTACAAAGGTTATCAGAGAAAAGGCTAGGGGATAGCGGAGAAGAGGGGTGCACGAAAAAGTGAGAAGGCAAAGGGCCTTTAATATAAGCGATCTTTATGAGAGATCCAGTTCATCTCTTTCCCATGCGTTTGAATCTTTACTAAACACTCACCACAGTATAATGGAAAACCTATGCTTGTCAAGCGTGCTGCTAAATACTACAGAGGGAATGAATACGTGGAAATCGATGTCAATTTACACAAATTTGCATACCTGGCTCGCAAAGGTACAACTTTCTCATCCTTTCCTTAAAATGTGTACATATATCTATATGGAGCTAAAGCTATGTACATCTAGTCTTAATTTCTTGCAATTTCTTGAATTGTTGTCCTACAGGAATATACAACCTTCAAAACAGACTCAAGTGGGTAAATCAGATTGATAGGAAAGAGAGAAAACGGCAAGATGGGATACATTATAATTTCGAATTGCTTAAATAATAGTATATAGACCACCAAGGATCGTCATTCTGATATATGTTTCTTCCATGTCTCACACCCTTACGGGACCCACTCCTTTATCCGTAGGTACTTGGCTTTTGAATGCGCTTTCATGGTGGAGGGATGGAAAGAAGAAGAACTTCCCGAAGTGATCGTAGGATCGGGATTTTTTTCAAAACTTGATGTTTAAAAAAGTTTCGATGTAGAACGTGTCACTGCATGATGTATTCACCGCTTTCGCTCATTTATAATTTTCCTCCCGCATTTTGATGATTATGCGGAGATACTTATTGTGACAGATAGGCATCTACCGGGGAAAGGGGAATCAATGGGAATAAATTCGAAATCAAGAGGGAAGATAAATTCATTGTAGACAGAGTAGCAATATATACTTGTCAATCATTATGTCTGCAAACGAGAAAAACTACTAGGAAATGATTTACGGAGAAAAGCCCTAGAAGCTGCTTCATGCCTCCAGACAATGCCTTTCGATGTGGAAATTGAAAGCTCAAGCATTACGTCATGGGATATCTAACCAAAATAACATTTTCAGACTATTCCTTGTATTTGGTCGCCATGTTCGCATGACGAGGCGGGACAATAAAGAAGTCGATCTATTCATGCTGAATACCGAAAGTATGAACGCGTGTTTCTATTTGTCTTAGTCACCGCAGACTGATACGAAATATACTAAGCAGGGAGTTCCAAAATTATTCCTGGTTCGATAAAAAATATAGGAAGCAACCAGACTTCTACGTTAACCATCAAAAATAAAACCCAGGTTATGAAGTGATCAAAGTCGCTTGTGTGCTCGCTTTTTTGCGAAATTATTTTCCTCACATCACAAACCTAAGGCTTACCATAGCGTTTCTGTCCCTTGAGGACGCGTTCTTTTTGTTTCTTTCAGCGCAGTACGATATACGTGACAACTGCTTCAAATGCTACTGACGTAGTAGCCGATGCTCGCCTGTTTGGCCCTTTTCTTTCATGCCACAGCTCGTCCCTTGGCAGTATGAGATTGGAATTTTGGGTTTGAGTGGTCCCCTCACGGGAAGGATGGGCTTTTGTAAAGGTTTATACCAGAAGGGGTCGCATACTTCTATACTAGGCACGCTTTTCGATGGTGTTTAGGACGATGGCCAATAGCGAAGTATAGTGAAAAACCGGTTTATCCACATATCTTGTTCGACGAATGAATCCAGTACCCTTCTCTCGACACCTAATTGACCAACTCGAGATCGAGATGTCAGAAGCAAAATCTTTGGTTTTGACAGCGCCTGTGTCAAGCTTGTCAGGCTGCACATGGAAAAAGTGGATGAGGTTGACGAATATAAACATGTGGGGCTTCTCCTTTCGTCATCGATTCGTGTATAGGCTCAAAAAGCCCAATAGGCTGCTTCAAGATAATAAAGTGGTGCAGCAGGTGGACCTCGAGGGGTCTCCTACACCCATCTCGTCGTAATGATTGTGTCTCGAATATTCCGTCTCCATTCTGTTTTCTATCGTAATTTGGTAGTAAGAAATTGTTGCGCAAGCGCTCCATGCAATAAGAACGGAGCGAGCTGACACTGTCGTCGCTTCGCACGCCACATTGTTCATACATGTTTGGAGGACTCCAGGAAAGATGTCTTCTTAAACGAATGCATGTAATTTCAAAAGTCAATTATTTTCTCTTAAGGTCTCCGCTGATGATTTCTATTCCATACTGTCCTTCTTTCGACATGAGGAATCTTCCGGGAGGCATCCACAATGTCGGACCAAGAAAGCAGCAGTGCGTGAAAACAATCGAAAGTGCTAGATATGCAGAGTAGACGCCCGTTCTGTTGAAAAGACTCAGGTAGTTTAGATGCACTAACATATGAGCTAGAGATAGACACAGAGAAGACCAGATAAATCAAAGAAATCCAGACTGAAAGAGCAAATTTAAAGCATTAGGTGGAAGTTGTGCTTCATTCCTCCGCGTATTGCTCTGAATCGAGATTTTACCTCTTTTCTTCTGTATCAAGGTAGTCAATGCATGCAAAAGGAACGTCAAAATGAAATCGAACGGTCGAAACATGTAGTGGCTCGAGCTCCACTAAGGATTTATAGAAATCTGTCTGTCTGAAGGCCAACGTTCACCTCATTCGACTACAAACTTGTCTGTCGCGTCAAATGACACACCGTCGGATGATGTCACTTCTAGGTAATACGCTTTACCTCGTTCCAACGCTCCCCCCACAAGATTCTCTCCTACGCTCCAAGTCCAGACCTGTTGACGTGTAACCACGTGCGGCCTGGAGGGAAAGGACGCGATCCAAACATCATTTCCCTTCTCAGGCACAGCTCGCACAGTTATCATGGCTCTCTCCCAGAATCCGGGAAAATTGGATAGAACAAGGGAGTATGCTCCTTTGGCTTTCACAGCACTTACTCTTGGAGGTAGCTGACGCAAAATGGCCTGTGGCTCGATGTCTGGAGAAATCAGAAGAGTGAGCGAGGCCGAGGCTACACGCAAAAGCATGGCACGGAGTTGATCATCGCTTTCTTCTACTTCGGCCTCCTCTGATTCCCAACGTGTACCGTCGGTAGACAGAACCCTGTTAAAGTCTGTAATGCTTGCGCTGGCGTGTCTTACAATTGGAGCTGTTTCCAACATAGTTATTGCTTTATTTGCAATACCGACGAGTGTCGTGGATGCAACGTGTACACTTGTAGTGCTAGCTACGGCAAGTTCACAAATTTCAAGCGGGTTGACCGTAAATTTATCATTGCCTGTTGAATTCAGGACACCAGCGACAACACTCGCAGCGGAGTTGTCTACTTCTTGCTGAAGGGCAAAAGTTAAAGCTTTTGACCCAGTCGAGGTCTTGAGCTTGCGGGAGATCTCGTCGGTAACATTCTTCCAGTCGCTGACCAGATAGCCTTTAAATGCCGCTTCTTGCTGGCAAGGTTGTCCCTGAATCTCCGCGGGATCAATGCTACCGAAGTCATGTCCCTCTATCATGTCGTCGTTCATTTCTGACGCATCTGCAGAGTCTTTCCATCGCAGCCATGGGTACTGACCTTTGCCGTTCTTCGAGAAGGATTCCACTCGCAGATGATATCGATCCGACAAGCCCAGCGTGGCAATGGCTCCTCGCAAGGCGGCGTGAACTTCGTCTTTCGTCAAGCCGGCAGACGAGATAGAAGAGCGTGATGGTGAAAGATCCGCGGGAATTGGAAGAGTAAAGGTAGCATGTATATGAAGCTGTTGCACTGTAGAGTTTGCCGGTTTATCCTCTCTGCCGACAGTCCACATGCTTGAGCCAATTCCTTCCGTCGAAGAGAGCCCTAAGCCAATTTCTTCCTTACTCACACTTATTGAAGAGGTAGAGTTAGAAGGATTAGACTGAGAGCATTTATTTTGCAGTCCGCAGCTAGAAAGAGCTCCAGGCCCATCTATATTATCAACAGTATTGCCTGGTGATATGTCGCAGACCCCACAGGTGTCTAAGGGCGAGGCCACGTAAATTTTGTCTGTCTTCGTGTGCTCAACTTTTAAGCCGGGAAGATCGGCAAAATCGTACAACGAGCTTTCGGTAATCCGGCTGCGACTCGAATTTTGAACATCGGGCAAGAATTTTTTGTCCGCAACGCCTTCCTCTGATCCATTGATTCCGGCCATCTGAGTTCCCTGTCTGTTCGGTAATTCTTGTGTAACTCTTTCTTGTACTTTGCTATTCATACTTCGCTTCCACATCCTCCTTCTCATGGCGAAATGACTTCCCTTTCCTACACCTCGCCCAGTATTTTCCTCCTCGCCTTCGATCGGCAAGAACTTGTTCAGAAAAGCTAACAGCATTGGCTTGATGTCATACGTATTGTTGCTACTAAAATGTGAGATAAATGGTTTGGAAAGATATGCAAGCTCCTTGCCCCCTTCCTCTGATCTCTCCGATTTTGCATTTGTTATATGATCACCAGACAATACAATAACACTTGCATTTGTGCTTTTTGTCTCTGGAGTCTTTAAACGCCGATCGACCACGAAATCGCCCGGAAAGGGGCCTTGGTCGGTGTAACGCCAAGAAACCATTCGCGCTACAAAAATGTTTTTTTGCCATTCCGTCTGTCCATGTTTGTTCACCGTCAATACCCCAAAAAGAGTCGTGGAATTTTTTAAGCGATTGGAGACGAAGACATTATTTCCTGCAACATAAATGGACACCATGCCAGGATGTCGGTAATAGATGGGGGGCGGTGGAGCGATGTACAAATTCAATATCAAGGTTGCCCCTCCCAGTCCGACGAATAAATCGGCGCCTTGACCGACAGCAAAGCTAATGGCGGTAACACTGGTGTAAATCTGATTAACACGGACTACATAGCCGGCAAGAATCGCCATATCTCCTCCTACATAGGCATAAGATGAGATTCCCGTAACAAAAAATCCGACAGAATTTACAAGAGTCGCAATGCCTGCTCCTAGGTATAAATAACTTCCGCAACCATAGAATGATAGGAGGGCCGTGGAACGTGCCAGAGAAACCTCAGAAAATACTGCCAGACCTGCTCCGACATAATTTTTGAGTCCACAGCCGGCCAAAAATCCGAGTGCCGACACGCTGCTAATAATAATTCCTGTACGAATGCTTATTCCTGATCCTACTGCCATATGAAAGCCTAATCCCGTCCCAATACCCATGGTGCCTTGGGCTGAGTATATAAATCCAGTCATAACAGCCACCCCACTCCCTGTAAAGATACCAACCCCCCCCCCGAAGTAAGCGGCAAAGCCAATAACGGTAGTAAGGATACTACCTGTTACGACGGTGGTTCCGCCTCCCAAGAAGAAAAGATAGCCTAGTCCATTGGTACAAACAAATGCTCCCAAATAGTTGAATAGACATCCAGTTATGATAACAGTGCCACCCAAATTGGCGACATATCCACCAGCACCAAGACCGTTTGAAAAAAGTGATAGATCGACAAAAATACATCCAGTCATATACATGCTCCCAGTTAGCACTAAGAACTCGCCCCCAATAAATTCAATTTCCCTGAAAGCAACTCCGATATGAAATTTGACCCGATGACAATCAGTAACTCGAAGAGTCCCAGATTCGAGTACGATACCTCCACCAAAGACCTGAACAGTTGCCTGGGGGGGTGAAATTCCAAAATACCGGACAGCATTTAGCCAATCAGTGGTGAATCGGCAACCCGTAAATAAGGCAACCCCTCCTCGACGAATATAGCAGGTTGGCCCCCGAAGCCGATAAAGCACACGAGGCGTTACTTCGAGGAAGTTCCCTTTCACAATTTGCACGAAGCGGACGTCCAGGAATCCACCTGCCTCTACCAAGAAAGCACGTGTTGTGTTGTGGGCATCGATGATCGGCAGTCCCAACGGCCTACCAACAAGAGTGATGTGGCGGCGAATTACAAGCTGCTCGGTGATGGAGTAATTAGTGGCAGGCTCCAAGGTGAGACGCGTGCAGGTAGTATTCTCAATCATTAGGCGGAGTTCCGCACCATTTTTGGGGGTGCACCCTTTAACAGCAATATAACCCATGGTGGCTTGGACTGCAGCTTGAAATTTGGTAATGGCCTGCCCTAGGGAGCTAGAGGCCAGAGAATTGTCAAGAGCTAGCGCTTGCTCTTGAGCAACGCCTACAGCAGCGCTCAAGGTGTTTTCAACGTTTGGAGGTAGAATCAGGTTCCCCGGAGTCGTCACGGTAGTCGTGGAGGTAGATAGGGATTGTTTCGACTGGGTAGGGCCTAGGAAAGAGGTGCGAGCGATATGGCTGCTTTTTACTATGCTGCTAAAATTTTTGTTACCATTGCCAGGGACTTCTTGTAGAAGAGGTTCAATATCAATATCATTTTTTGGTGCCTGTGGGATAGGCAGAGGGCGAAATATTGTGTAGGGTGTTTAAAAACATGGTAGCTTCCTTAGATCAGGGTTGATAGCGATCATTCAGGGTTTGGGTGTAGTGGTGATATAATAACCTTACCATCTCTGATTAACATCTTGTGAGTGAGTAAAGAGTACATAAATAATGGATAAATAATCGATGCAACATGTAAATAAATATATAAATTAGAGTATTAATAATGCTGAAGCAAGCGGACGAGAAAGGAGATGAATTTCAGGACCACAGATACAAATTAAGTGAGATGCACTTCGCTTACGGAGTCATAAAAGATGCTGTAAAGAACACCACCTGAAGACGTGCATTTTGAAAGTGCAACCTTCATCAAAAACAGTACTGAAAGAACTAAGAAGTGCGACGCAAAAGATCGTCAAAGTCAAAATCTAACTGATACTTATCTCCAAATCAAAACACAATTATGGGCCCTCTCATCTCTTAGTTTTACAGACGCGCGGATATGACTTACCCCATCGCCTCCGCCTTTCGATTGAAGCCGTGCAGCTAGAACAAAGACGCCTATGAGAATTGCACACGCTCCAATAGCAGAAGTTCGTCTCATAATGTGCTCCAAGTATGAAGCAATATTACGTTAATTGGCCTACGGTCTTGCTTTTGAGCTTATATATCTAATTGAAACAGAAAGAATGTGAGACTTTTTATTCATAGTGTGCAATAATTTGAGTAGTCCACAGCACCGCACCGCATCAGTGGCGACGTGTATTAAATACCTCATCGTTATGCATGCAGGAATCTTGTTAGCTCCTTCGAGTATGTCTCCCCGCAGTGACGACAATTCGACTACAGATTCGAATATTCAATAATTTGAGAAGACAAAATATTGAGAGCACATTGATCCGAGAGAACACAATCGGGATAAATGCAACTCGTTCGAATCTCTTCAGACTAAATGATATGCCTAGAAGGAGCAAAAGCTGTTGTTTCAAGGAGGTGCGCCATTTTTCTAGCTCCTTTTTCACACTTTTCCATCGTTTTTCCCGTGTGCAAGAGGGAGTCCTCAGCTTAAACGGACACGAGAGAAAGAGGCAACTTTGAGCTAGCTCCTCTGACAAAGTATTCTTGCAGGGCCCACCTGCAGTAATTGCTTTCTATCAATAAAATTCTGACATGTGAGAAATGCTTACTATTTGCGATTTTCGTTGAACGGACTTGTCCAATCATTAATGCTCTAGAGTTGCTGCGCTGGCCCTTCATTGCCGATAATTGCCGGAGAGCGTCTATGAACGTTTTGAAGTTGGGATCGATTCTGTCAATATCAGCATCTATATAGTAAGCAATGCGACTGCTGTGATAAAAACATGAAATCGATTATAATTTAAAAAGAAGGAGTGAGCTAAAATGCAAATGTCCGAGCGACATTTAGTTTCTGCTGCCTCGGCTTGCTTCCTATGCCTCAATTCTTCTCTGTCGCATTGTAAAATCTTGCAAAATTGGCAGTTTGTGTGCGATTGTAATTTTAAAGCCCACTTTCAGGGTTGAAGGTGTTTAATTTGTTGCTGCTCTAAAAAAATTATTGAGCTCATAAAAAGTGGTCTGCGTTACCATCCCACAGGTTTTCTCGATCATGAGTCAAACAACCTTTGCGCCCAGTGACATTTCCAGGGATATACAATGCTTGGTATTGTGTACCTTAAATAAAGTCGTGGAAAAGACGCCAAAAGAGCAAGAATTAGAAGAGACAATCGATATTTACATGCAAACACGCGATCGTTTAAAAAGACGGCGAAACGGAAGTCAGGGGCCTTTTCCGAAAAGTGAAAGCTACCAAGGAGATCTCCAATTTTCTTGCGCACTACGAAGGCGAATGTAGGGACTATAGTCGCATGTATTTGCTTGCAATCGTTTGCCTATGTTTCTGCTTTATAGAGTAGTCGATTTGAAAATTGCTAAGTGACCGACCAAAGACAAGATGGAGAGGAATGCTTGAATCGGCACAAAGATTTTGGAATTGAGAACTGAGCCATTCCATTCATCTCATGAGACGAACAACATCTTGAGATATCGAACGAATGAGTAGACAGACGTGCAATGTACAACATCCCTCAATGCCTAGTATTATCTACGTATTTTATGCTCGCGCTCAATTTACGATCGTGCCCAGACTCAACTTCGCAATCAAAGTCCAGCCGCTATCAAGGACAACATTCGGATTTGAGAAGATAGCGATATTACCCAGAAATCATTATTTATAGCATTACTTTAGTCAGGAGTGCATAAATGGCCCTCATAGGACTATCTGCTTCACCAGCTTCTTCCCCACCCCGTATAGACACGCATACAAGACATATAGTCCTATCCAGAGAATGCAATCCAGACGGGTACCTCGCCGCTAAGACCCTTCCTCAAGCCCACTCATCTGGGGCCCTTATTGTCCCTCTTACTTTTCCCCTCTCTGTTTTTAGGAATGAATCTTTTAACACGAATCGCTTCGTAATAGATGCTGGCCATATTTCTTTTACCCTGTTTGTGGATCGTTTACCTATCATCGGCTAGTAACAGGCACACCTTCCCCTTACCTGTCGATTAATCATATAATCATGAGATTAAATGGGGCTTCGAAAGAGTTGATTTCAATAGCATTCAAACATTAAATATGGGATGCTTGAGAGTTGTTTGACAGTACAGGTAGGAAATGAGGGAACGAGAAGGTTTAGTAGAAGTTCGGAGCAACATAAGCTGTCCATTAGGGAAGAAGTTCTCCTCTGAAACTTTAATCACATCTCCCTACACACATGCCCATTCGCTCTTCAACTTCTCTTCCCCTTCTCAATTTTTCTCCCCTTCTCTTTAGTGGATCATTTGAATTCTCTTCACGACAGTGACGTACTTAGCAGTCTTAATGCGTGAGAGTATGCTGTAGCGTCGTTTTATTTAAAAACCATAACAAGTATGATTTTTTGACTCTATATGGATTATTTGACTTTTCCTTGGTGTGAAAAATGGAAAGGACTGCAATGAATATGTGGGGTGTAGCTAAAAAGGAATCAGAAAAGTGAAAAAAGTCATCACTAATGACTTGCATCGCATGCGCTCACGGGCGATGATATGGAATTCTGCTATCTCATGCTCCGAGAGTTTCCCTGTCCACCTGCTATCCATCAGAAATAAGACCTACCATAGGTTGGGAGGATCGGGATGAATGCTGGAAAGATTACTATATGCCGCCGTGTACAGTCGCAATCTATCCGAGCTCACTACCAAACACGCAGACTTGGCGGACGAGGATGAACATGCTTGGCCCTGCGAAAATGACAGTAGGTATGAATCATTAGTGTCCCTACACGTGCTGACTGACTGGCGGAACAGTGGACCTAGATACCCGGTGCTATGTCGAGGAGCAGATACAAGAGCAACAGCAGGGTATCAAAGCATGTATGGTCTTTAGCGGCTCGAACGAAGGAAATGAAAGGGCGCTCATGACATCACGAGCGGGTGAGAGATTTCGAAGGACTGAGGCTAATTAGCAGCTTGATTTAGCTTCAACCAGAGATATAAGAGTAAGAAGTAGCAAGGGGCGAATGTAAAGAAGAGCATGGTAGCAGAAACACATAGAGAGTGGTTTGAGCAGTAGTATGCGCATACAATGTCTGGATCTACATTAAAATATGGTTTCATGAGACACGTATCGAGCGTGGCGGAGCAGACTGACAAGTTAGAGAACGTGATCATAGGAAAAATAATTGGTAGCAAGAAAAACATAGATTGAACCAGAAAATCGAGAAATGACAACGCGCCTGACGCACGTTCAAATCATATAAGCCCCTCGCGTATTAAAATCATTCTAGGGATTATCATTCTAAAGGTAGTCATCTAAGCCTTTACTCAAAATCTGGTATTAACCAACAGAGACTTCATAAGAGAGCCCAAAGTGAGCCATGTGTGGAGGCTTGACTGCTGCATGCAAGGATTTTGGTTCGGAAAGTTATAAAAATATGTCAAAGATGAATAAATCCTAAGCAAGCGCGCACAACTTATTTCTCTGCAATGAGCTCTGATCGTACGGAAAAAGTAGCGAGGGTTGGCGAGAAAACTTTGCGTCTTGCCGGCTTGTAATAATAAAGAACAGCCTCTAATTGCTGAGTAGAGCATAATATACTACGGTAAGACGGTAAAATATATTCAGAAGATGACGAATGTAACGCTGAGAAGGGTCTTGGACGCCGTAAACAATAATGCATCATTTTTTTGGTTTCTATCGATATTGGCGAAGTGATGACGAAAAGTACATTACAAGAAGCCATTAATCTCCCGTGCACATCACGGTAAGCGCGTTGTCGTTCAATTTGCGAAGCAATAAAACTTAGAGTGCCATTAAGCACTAACCCTAACCCTAACCCTAACCCTAACCCTAACCATTAAGCTTGCCTAATGTCCTCATCTTATTTTCAATTCACGCACATATAAGCCCTCCAATTCTTATATTGACCTCAATATCAGGAAAGCCACTCCTCTGCATGACACATTGCTATCCAAGCGGTAAATGGAACAATCAATAGGCGCCACATCCCTATTTATCATCAGAATCTATTGAGCCTTCGATACGGTCTCAGGCGTACCTGATGTCTAGAATCTTTGCTACAGTCAGGAGTGCACAGGAGGCCCTCGTAGGACCAGTTCCTTTGTCACTTTTGCCCCTACCGAATAAAGACATGCATACAAGATATATTGTAGCCCTATCCAGACAATTAAATCCAAAAGGAGATCTAGCCATCGAGGTCCTTCCTCAAGCCCGCCCATCAGCGGCCCTCTTTTCTCCTCGTAGTACTCTTTCAAGATTGCGTCTTTTTCAACAAAACGCTGAACCAACCATGCCTGCACTTTTTCTTCATCATCCCATGGCACATGCTTCATAGGAAAAGCGCGCGCGTGCACCAGAATGTGTACTGGTTCTCGATGAAACTTAAATAAATCCATTACGTTGTACGGTTTATTGTACAGCGACGAATCACACGGGTAAGCTATGGTCAGATCCAGAAGAGTTCGCATCCCTTGTTGATATAAGTCCTTCCCGGCGCAATAAAAGGCTCCAACCTTGGGTAGCAAACAATTGTTTAAATTAGGAAGGTTATTGACTCGCGCGTATTCGCGAGATTTTTCCTGTACTTTTTCCCGAAAAAAAACAGAGCCTTCGGGATACAGTACAAATCTCGTCATGTGACGTTCAAAGAAATTCGAAACGGCCTTTCTGATCGTCTGAATATCTTTCACCTTTCCAAACCCCATCATAGGATTGTCACACATGTACAACATCCAGCCCAGCGGAAATTTAAAGAGACCTTTCCAAAAAGGACAGCATCCATCGCCTCCAAAACTGTTATAGGCTAGAAGCCAAGAGGATAGAACCATGGGGTCGGCCCAAGACAAGTGATTGCTGATGACTAACGCCCGTGGGAGCTTTCCTGGGGTCAATAAATCGATATAGCGTTGGAACCAGGTGGAAAAGGTGAAATTGGAGGGAGGCATGGCTCCCAGCGCTAAAATAGCACCTGTTTGCCCTGTGGTTCGAAAACGAATGTTTGCGCACTTCATGGCAAGCGTTGGGAGAAGGAATGCGAAACGATATCCTAGTATGCGAGCGGCAAACCAGATTGACGGGCACAATCGATAGAAGACAACTTTCATTACCATTAACCAGGCAGCTGCTGAAGAGAAGTTTAAGAAGATAATAAAAGCGGAAATATATGACAAAGTATCAGGCCAATCCGAATCTTTTGACGCAATTTTAAGTCTGCTGCACTCAATGCCATTTCTCTTATGTACCACGTTATTTGTTCGCTTACGAGCATGTGGATCGCTCGCGGTTGTGACCAAGGTCACCATATGCGCAATGGATGATGATCCTCTTAAGAATCTCTAATTTGTTGATAAATTTTATGGCTGCGACCTTTCCAAGCAGCCTCTGGCAGAGATTGGAATATGTCAGGTGACATTGTAGAAGATTTAGCACTTCGGAGCAGAGTACAGAGAGACTCGACGATTTCAGAGACCTTTTGAACATACTTTTTCATTTGACGCATAAAACATGTAGGTTAATTATTACATAACGGGACAGATATGTATCTTAAACAGACCTTTGACGCATCCCTACCGTTAAGTCCAATCGCGTGAATATTCGCTATTTTTCGGGGCTGGTCCAGCCACCTGCTAAAATCCACCTGTAAAGCTGTCAATAATGTCTTTGCTTTCCAATAAGCTTGCTCAAAGAGGCCTAAAATTCAAAGGGTCATTCAAAGACAACAATTAGCGAAATATCTTTCGGTACAAGCCGGTGGGTCTGCCTGATTACTTACGACATGTTTAAAGAAGATTCATCGCACTTGATTCACGCTCGCTCTTCTTCAATAGATATTCACAAGCAATTCGCTACCGACATTCCATTTCCCTCCATTACTCAAATGACCGGTTGTATAAGAATTACTCATCCAATAAGGTTCTATCTCCCTCTACCAGTACGCCCGTCGACTTAACGAAGCCTGCGTTACGGAGGGGTCATGAACGTGAAAGCTAGCAGAAACTCCGCACCTTTCAACACGGAGACGGTAGGCTTCTCTAAAGCATATTTATATTTATAGTAAAATATGTTTGAATGATTCATAAATTTACTAGATTTTCCACGCTCTACCTGCCCCCCCTCCATCCCGCCCCCTCTCCCTCCTCCCCACCCTCCCTCCCTTCATCCTTCCCTTCCTCCATCCCTTCCATCGACAGAGGGGGCGGGATTACTTCATTACCGCCATCGCTTGAAAAGTTCGCCCGTACCTGCCAACACACCATCAAAATCTTAGGAATATGAGCCGGCAGCCTTTCGCAATCCTTCACTTGAGGCATATTTTGAATCTATGAGAGTGGGAATAATTAAATATTGATGTAAAGTAAGGTAGATACAC